>VZRH01002013.1:1501953-1528769 GCA_013397555.1 Urocynchramus pylzowi
AAACTCTGCCATCTGTTTGGATGCAGACATTTGGAATTCCTTTCCCTGTGGTTTACCTCACCCAGTGCAGTTTCTTACTATTTCTAATATATAAAACAATATTTATTCCCGCATGAATTATCAATCACTTATAACAACGCCTAAACCAGAAACCTTGGTGTCATAAAACCACCTATAAAACATAAATAATATTCACAATGAAAGAGGTGTCCTTCTTGAGGAGGATATAATTGACACACAGTTGGACTTGATGATCCTAAATTTCTTTTTTGGTCTAAGTGATTCTATGACTCTGTGTTTTAATGATTGAAAATCAAGCACACTGTCATCTGGTGATTAACTCACCCACAAATACATTTGCTGTAACAGCAGAAGAAGTGCTTAAAATGATGTCTGTCCATGCAGAAAAATGTCAGTGGGTGTTTGAATCAACAAGAACATTTAGAATTACCATAAACTACACAGCCAACCACAGCCATTGTGTCTGGGTGGATGACAGCAGACTTGAGCCACAGAGGACTCAGTAACATGCAGACATCCTGAGCTATCTAATCAGTGGCAGAAATGATTTTTCTTTAGCCAGTGTTTATTTTGTCATTGTATTCTCAGCCTCCTTAAGTACATGTCAGTATTGACCATTAGAGAGATAAAAGAGCCCGAGTAGATCAGTATTGGGCTGGAATGCTGTCTTTAGTCTTTCAGAAGAGAGAGATTAAACCTCTCTGCTGGCTCATTCATGTGGTAAATATGATGAAGAAGGAAAGCAGAAAGTTTATATAAAATTGATAGTATTTCCAGAACAGAAAAACATGGGAGTTACTGCATTGGATCAGTGCAGTGCCTATGTAGCCCATATCTGTCACAGAAAGGGTTTGTATCACAGGCTTCACAGGCAAACACAAACAAAAGGCAATTACAGTCTAAGGAACTCTAGGGGGAAAGTTTTTCCCATCTTCAAAGACAGGAAAAGATCTATACACTTTCCCTGCAGCACAGGAGTTTATATGCCCTCTAAAGCATTTAAGGGCTAAGGTTTTTGGTTTGAATTTATTATCGCAACACTAGATATTACTGATATTCTTGTAAATGCCTAATCTCTGTAACTCCTCATTCACTTTTGGACTTGCAGATGCACTGAGTCAATAAATTCTCTGGTTTGGCTGTTAATTTTTTGCCATCAGTTTAAGAATGACACTTGGTGCTGCTGGAAAGAAGAATGTGAGCTCATCAACTTTGTTCCTGCTCTGCAAAATGGGATCAGTAGCTCAGTCACTGCAATAGCGTTCCTCAGAATATCCACATGAAAGAAAAATCTAGTCTGTGATTTGAAGACTGCTGCAGGTGTTTAACCATCTGTATCTCTCCAACAAGTGAAGGTTGCTAAGTGACCAGTACTACTTACCCAATACTGAATCAACTAAACTGTTCATTCCTGCCTCTTTCTGTTGCTGAGACCAGTTGGGTCCCAAATATGCTCTGTGAGGCATGATGCACTCAAGTGCAGCCAAAACTGTGCTTGGCACACCACTCCAGCCAATAGTTCCCCCACAGATTTTCTTGGAGGTTGTTGTGAAATTCATGGCAAGCATAGCTGGCTCTCATTATGCTAAACAGCCCTTCCACAAACACTTGAAGGCAGCAAATAGCTCAATATGGGATGTCAGTGAGGGAGTTGTGTTCTGTGTTTCCCTCTGGGAAGTGGTGTGGTGATGTGCTGTTGCCAACCAGCAAAGGCTGTTTTGTAAAGGAATATTGATAGAGAAAGGTCTGACTATTCACCATCAACTCCATCCATATTATAAAAGCTAAGGAATAGAGCTGCAATAAGAGCTTTATATCTGTATTCCCAATGTCACAGTGTACATTACAGGAGTGCTTTGCATTGGCAGTTGAGTGCAGTACACAAATGAAGAAGAAATGAGCATCTGACTCTGCTCCAAGCTGTGCCATGGACAAATGACCCTATGCTCTGCATGGGGAGTATGAATGTAACAATGCCTGCCTTGCCAGAGCAACTTGAGAAGCTGTGTAAAAGAACAGAGCATTAATGGCCCTACCTGGTAACATCAAACATGGGTTTGTTTTATAAAACTATAATAATCACGTGCCTATATTTCATGAGATGATAAGATGAACTTTTCCATCAAGTGACTCTAAAAGCTGATATAATGGAGTTCAGGATT
Source organism: Urocynchramus pylzowi (assembly GCA_013397555.1). Lineage (NCBI taxonomy): Eukaryota > Metazoa > Chordata > Aves > Passeriformes > Fringillidae > Urocynchramus > Urocynchramus pylzowi. The sequence continues at coordinate 1,504,137 of VZRH01002013.1, forward strand.
TTTTCTCTTTCTGTATAGTTTTGAGTGAGGAATTTTTTCTCACTTTGCAGTGCATTGGGGGATTGTCTTTAAACTGCAGGTGAAGGTCTTTACAGTGCAAACCAGTTCCTCAGTTATTCAGAGAGGGTATAGATGTGCTGTATGGGAAAGATTTTGTGTAGCAGTGCATTTTGGGAAAGAATTACAGCTGGGATGAGCTGGGTATTCTGGAGAAGATGGCATTGAAGGTAGCCCCAAGAACAAGATGCATCCTCATGCAAGGAATGCTGATTTCCATTCTTTAATTTGGAATCATACACTATACATTCTTAGCCTTTGTGCAACCTGTCATGAGGCTATTTGGTGATTGCACTTGTCAGTTATTCTAACCTGTCATTTATTAACCTATTAGGTCCATTTCCAGCCTGGTTTGGTGAGGCCCATGTGGGGTTATGCTCAAGTGCTTTAAATTAACAGCTTGTCATAAGAAACTCCTGAATTTTCTTGAAGCTGTGGCCTCTGTTCTTGATTTTAGCCAATTGCTCCCATGCATGTTCCTTTTCTTTAATATTTTTTTCAGTCTCCTAGTGTTTTCATTATTTAGCAGACTACTTAGCATTCACATGAAGTGCCTATAAAGAATCTGGCTGATGTGGTAGTGTCTTCTAATAAAGTATACTAGACAAGGAGGACTCTGATTAAGTGTGCAAAACAAGAGTGGTAGATTAAGAATCTCTAATCATAAAAACCAGCAGAAGGTAAATTATAGGAGCAACTGTATCTCAGACCCCAAATGGTGACTTTAGCTTTGTGTAGAGATTTTCCAAGTATTTTGAAGATTGAACCCCCCACGGTGGCTGTCTGTAATGTCCACCACAGCAGAAGGGAGTTCACCCCCTCTCCAGCATCAAAATAACATTTGCTCCTCAAGTTCATACCCTACAGAAAGTACCAGAGTGGGCAGCACGTGGTTGAGAGTGCAACACGCTGAACTCTGGCTGCAAAGCACGAGGCAGCCTCCTCACCCTTCAGTTAATGAGCAAATAGGTCAACATCTTCTCCAAATGCACTTTATAAATCTAATTAGTGATACATGTAAAATTGATTTGCATACCTAGAGGAAGAAAAACTCCCTCTGAGAGGTGCTAGAATTACCGGCTTTGGAAAAATAAAAGATCATTCTCCAAAGCAAATCTTGTATTTTCTGCTGCAATTAGCTGAGGTGTTTTAAATTGTTTATCCTAAGCCTTTAAATGTCTTTTAAAATATCAAGTGGCTGACTCCGTACTTGGCATCAAAATACAGCCTGCTTAAAATCAAAAGAGTTTTAAGATTCTGTTTAGATCACCAAGTTGTTCTGATAAAGCAAATCTTTAGGCTGATGTTATGTCAAGATAAACTGATAAAAAACAAATCAATACACTTTTTTTTTTATATTCCTCTATCTTATAAAGTATACAAGGACAGAAAATCTGTAGTTTTGTATGTCTGTGAAGTATCAGACACCTTTTCATGATTCATAAATAATCAATAGTAGGAATACTTGTTAAAGTTGCATTTGCAAGCAGAACTCCTTGGCATTTACATAATGTCTTGCATGATTAAATGCTTTAGAGATTTTAATTAGATTTTATTTGAATCAGTAAAACAGTATTGAGAGAGATCTGTTTAACAGTCCACAGCGAATAATAATCATATCAAAATTGTACATACCAGTATTTCAAACTGCATTTGTAGGAATTATATCTTTGATCCATGGCTATTAATAGTCTTTACTGGACTGAACAGTGCTCTGAGTTCCAGTTCTATGTCATTAAAACCTGTCACTGAAAATAAGTGGGTTTAGATCTGTAGCTGTTTGTTTTATGCTCAAAGAGCTATGGAATTTTTAACATATGTTGGAGTAAGTAATTTGTAATCCAACAGGCATTCAGTGTTTTAAAGCAAATGTGTGGCAGAAATATGTCTAATCTAATTACAAGGAACTCAGAATTCAGCAGAAGAACTGCAGATTCAAGCAGTAGCTCTGGAAAGATGTGCAGTAAATTGCTTGAGAATTCTAAACTTTTGGGTGTGGCTGAAGTCTGTGTGTTTGACAGCCTTGGACAGCAGGGTCCTACTCTCTGGCAAGCACTCTGGGGAGCTATTGTCATATAAATATGCTGTTTAGAGGTATGACTTGATTCTACTTGTTTCAATATTAAATTCTTTTCTGAATGTAGGGCTCGTTTTAAACCTTTATTCAAACCTCACAACTGAAATTGCTGCACAGCAAGTATGCCTCAAAATTCCCAGTGGCCAAGTCCTTCCAAAGCATAATGGACTTTCAATAAGGTGTTGTGATTTCAGAGGGAAAATTATCATTTAGCCAGTATGGTAGACAAAAACTGTTTATCAGTTTTCAGTAGTTTATCAGGTTCTTTATGGTAGACAAAAACTGTTTATCAGGTATCAGTATGGTAGACAAAAACTGTTTAATTTAGAAATTAGCATGTCTGTGTGTATTTCTGTACATGTGTGTATATAATAATCCTTCAAATATTGATGAAAACACAGTCTATTAAATGTTCGTGTTTTACCCTGCAAAATAATAATCCTCGTTCTAATGCTATTTCATATACAGCCATTGCTTTCCCCACATATCTATCACATTTAGTATGTAGTTTCTAGTTTGAATTGAGTACTTGGGATCTGGAAATTCAGGCAAAGAATTTCTATTGTTTCTTGCCAATATGTCCGTGCATTGTTACAAGAAATGTAGGCAGTTTTCTGGCAGGGAAAATGATTTTCTAGCTTTGCTAGAAAAAATTGTTGCTAGGTTATGTGACTGTTTATTCAGGGATCTCACTAGAAGTTAATTTTATCAGTTCATATCTGTGAGGAAGACTGAAGAAGACTGAGTATTTCTCTTCAAAAAACCCAAACAAAAAGCACAAGTACCAAGCCCACCTGCATCACATCCATATTTATTTGTCACAGTGATGCTAAAGCCAGAAGCAGCCAATGCCTGAGCCATCTAACAGCTGGACACATCACATATTTATCATTAGTAGGAAAATGGGGATTGGTGGCTATTGAGTACAGTTCAGAGTTACTATGTCTTCCACTGCTCATATCTTTGTGAAAGAGAAGCACCAGTTTCTCAAGGCTGTTACACAGGTGACCATGACCATGGCCTGACTTTTGAAATGGCAGGGAAAGTAATAAGGTAGTCCTGCCACTGTTTGCATGTTTAGGAGGCATAACCTGTCCTGTACAAAGGGAGGGAGGTAGAAAGCAAATTAGCTGAAATTAGATTGCTGTTATTCTGAGTGCCTTAGCATGTCTAGTCCTCCATGAACAGTGTTTATTTTTATATAACAAGCTTACTGGGAAAAAATATGCATTAAACATGACTTTTGTCCTTCTGCAAGCAGAGACAGTATCCAGAGCAGAGTCTGTACAGCAACACTATTTGTCAAAGCCACTTATGAAGCAGAGTTCTCTATCATGTGCTATCTTCTCTTTTCTCTTAGTTTTTCTTAATTTTTCGAGGGAAAATACAAGTATTTCTAAAACCATAATTACTTTACTATACGTGACTATCTAAAATACATATTGTGGTGAGAATAAAGCTTAGTGGCTGGGGACTATCTAAGACCATAGGAACAGTAAACAAGCTCATCCAATATATTGTCAACAGGAGACAAATATTTATGGTGAAATCGCTTTCAGGGTAGAAACTATTGGATCCTCTTTTTTTTTTTTTTTTCCTATGCCAGAGGAATGATTTAAAGTGAACCTCAACTCACATTTCAAATAATAGATGACAGGAGCTCATCCATTTCAATATAATTCATTGTACTGCATATGTATGGGGGAGATTTCAAAAGAAAACCAGGGAGTGTTATTTCCAAGTGAGCCTCTAGATTTTTAGATGTAGTATTTCGTCCTCACTTTCGTTCTATTAAGGTTATTGGTTTCCCTGAAGAGAAAAACTGCACTTTTGTGTTGAATATTTATCTTTATACCATCTTTGTCTGGTGCCAGCTCAAGAGTGAGGGGTGCAGGGAATGGTTTAGTATTCTGAATGTTTGACAGATTAATTTTTTTTTGTTTGTTGTTTCTTTTGTTGCCCTTCTCAAACATTAGTTTCTTACTTTATTTGCCTAGTGTACAATTCACTTTCCTGAAGAATTATCAGACCTCTGATTTCTGTCCTTCCACATGTCTGAAACACAGAGTTTAAATTCTCTTCAATATCATAAACCTGAAAAATTCAACTAATATCATTTATCTATTATAGATTTCAGGGTTGGGGGTGTGTGTGGTGGGGAGTGTTCTTATTGATCTATTTGATTTGAATCCTCAATAAAGATATTCCCTATTGAAAATATTCCTTTGTTTAAGAATCCCAGGTCAGATACTGAACATAGCTGCATGTTCCCTGGAAAACCAAGCTGAGGGTGCTGGGTGCTTTCATAGCCTGATACCCTGCTTGGGACTAGAGTCTGGAGGCTGAAACTTTCATTGGAGACACATGTCCAGACTGAAATCCCAGACATGGCAGAGGATGGGTGCCTCACCTGAAGTGAGTCAGGGGCTGTTCCAGGGGGGTGTCCTAGTTTTTAATGGATGAGGAACCCATCCATTCCTTCAGAATGCTGCATGTAAACCAAGGCAGATGCTAGCATCAAATGTGTCAGAATAACTCAGGGAGCAAAATCAGTCTTTTGTGGTTCCAGGCAGTTTTCCTACATGAACAGAATGTTTTACTTCTGTAGACAATTATGTATGACATGAATTACAGATATGCTTTCTCTTTGAAGGAAACAAAGTGCATAGTCAGTGTTTTACTTTCCAGTGAGCTGCAAACCTATGGTAATCTTCAGCTGATGAAAGCAAAAAGGAATTATTTCTAAATGATGAGGGTTAAGGCATTTTGGCACAGTAGAATTGAATGCTATTCCCATCATAAATTGCTTCACGTTAGTGTTGGCTGGAAAGGCTTTTATCAAGATATTCACAAAACCAAAAGGCATCACAGTAAACAGCAACTTGGGACTTGGCAGTGAGTCAGTCTTAGGGCAGGAAGGGGATATTTGTGCCAAACCAGCTTAAGTGACAAGATTCTCATTGTATCCATTTGTTTATCACCTGGTCGTCTTCCTAATTCTCCTTTCATTCAATAATTTCCCTGCTCTTGAGAAAAGTCAAATTTAATAATGCCAACCTCTACAGAAAAAGTTATGCATATTCATGAAAGCTCATAAATTATTGGCAAATCAAGTTGACTCAACTTTGATCATGGCAAAAGGCAATTAAATGTACTTGTCTTGTAAAAAAACCTCAATCTCAGGTGAAAATTCTGTCTTGATCACATGTAATTGGAAATTGATTTTGATGAAAAATGAGACAATGAAGGATATTAACTGAGGATTCCCCATGTCCTGTCTATAGAATTTTATCCCTGATCATAAAAGTAATGTACTTTACATGTCTAGAAATTCAAGAAGTTTTAAAGGGGTCTCTGGGGTTAATATTTAAATTCAGAAACCCCAGGAAGTTTGCAATGCATTCAATTTGTCTCATTCTAGAGGCATCTTCTGCCTCTTTTTTGCCATTCTGAGTGAATTTGAGGGAATTGACTCACTGTAGGGAACATTTCTATGACTGTCACAAAGTCTTCAAAATGTAATGACTAGCATGGGTAAAAATTTTTGACACAACAGTGTCCTGTCAGAAAATACAGACTAATCAAAATGTGTTTTTCAGGGATACAGGGACTTCTTAAAATAATAGGTGGGAAAATGTGTAAGTTGGTGTAAGATTCAACTTTGTCATTGTATTTCATCTCATTTCACTTGGACTTTTATACACTGTCCCTTGTTATTATCCTTTCAACAAAATGTTCCATGCTCCTGGGAATTTTTCACTGAGAGTTTCTGCTCACCTGAAAATGGGGAAACTCAGTGTTCTGTTCAGATCTGACTCACAGCAAAGTTTCTTTCTTTTTCCCCTGGGATGGAAGTTCTAATTTCCAGTTGTGGTCTGTATTTCTAAGTCTGTTCTCCATTTTTGTGTGCTCAAACCTTATCCTGCTTCCAGAAACCCACCAACCAATGTAAGCCTGCTAAGATGCTGCAAAGATTTTCTGCAGAAATGAGGATTTTTTGCCTCACATAGGCCTTAAAAGATCCTATTTCTTGAGGTAAGTCCTCTATTTCAGCAATTCTTATATCGGACTCCTTAAATCAAAGTGGAGCTCAGAGGAAATGAGAGATTTTTTTTCCTAGTGCTGCCAGAGGAAGAATCTCTTATCCCTCTATTCACTGAACATAATCCTTGGGCTGGTGAACTCGGGCACAGCTGTAGAGCAGGAGCAGCTCAGGGAGCAGGGGTTTGGCAGCTCTGGAGCATGGGCTCCCTAAATTGCCACCTGAGATTTGGGCATGCTGGGAGTCTCATCAGTCTGGGGTGTTATTGGACTCATACAGGATAAATGGTATCATTCCTTCTGAAATAACAACAAAATCCATTTGTAGCTTCTGCTCTAAGAACATTCCTTCAGGAGAATGTTCTGTTTAATCAGGTAAACCCACGCTCCTTCTCTGTTTGCATTGGTAGGGTAGAAGAAAGCAGAACAAAATGCATAGCAATTAGTAACTTCTCTGTGAAAACATGTACAGAAACCTTTTCAATTTTAGTACTGTGTAGCTTGCAAGGAAATCTGGGAGGCGTGGAAGGGCTTTACATAAGGCATGATCCCAACAGTTCATACAATTAGCAAAAATTAACATATATTACCATTATGCTGAATTTTTCGTTGCTGCTTTTAACAACCTGTATTCTGAAGAAAACTGAATTCTCTAATTGACCATATAAATGTGGCATTATTTCATATTCATGTTATCTTGGTGTTTAACAGAAAGGTAATTTTAATTATGCAAGCTGGTATTGGTTAGCCTTTCAAGAGCCTTCCCTGAGTATCAAGCCTCATTATTTTTTCTGCTGCTGTTTTCCTTGAAGGAAAACTCAAGGACTCTATGCTGAAGGACACATTTTCTGCATTGATAATGCTTCATTTCTTCCATACAACACAAGTTACATTCCTACAGAATTGCTTTTATTTTAGATGAAAAGCATCACAAAATGAGGGAGAGCAAAACTGCCTTTTTTTTTTTTTCTAAAAGAACATGGGCTGAGGCAGGTGAAAATCATTGGGCATTTGACAGCAGTGTCTGGGTGTGAAGAGGATGGGGCCAGGCTCTTTTCAGGGATGCCCAACACCAGGATAAGGGGAAAAATGTAGTGAAAGCAAGAGCTAGTTAATCAGCTACTGTTATTTTTCAAAAAGAGATCTTAAACACTTCCTGAGTTATTGTTACAGAAAATAGCAGCAGTCCTGAGAACCAGCTACTCAGGCAGTCCAGTGATAGATTTCCTTCTTGTTTACTGTCCTTACTGCTCATCCTTGTTAAGTGTTTGTTCCTGTAAAAGTTACAGTAAATGTTCTGAGTGGGTTGTTGGTTTTTTTTTTTTTTTTTTTTTTTTTTTTTTTTTTTTTTTGGTCAGAGTATTGTGCTAGGTCTCTTTGTGCCTTACCATTTATGCTTTTAAGAGCATCCCACTGACAGGAGCTGGTTTCCCTCCATGGCACAGAGCTCTGTGAGGGTTGATGTGATCTCTGGTTTTGATTTCAAAGCTTCCAAAGACAGAAGGGCTTTCCCTCTCACAAGGATCTCAAACTCTCTGACACCCAGTGATACAAAACAATCCACCTGAGGAGCTCTGCATCTGGGTTATCTACAGGGGATTACAGAGTTTGTACCCCTGGAAACTGTCTTTACAGACGTTTTCTACTTCTGGTAGCCCCAAGAAGGGAAAACTGATAACCCAGGGAAAAGCATCTGTGAGGACTGAGCAAAATTATGTGCTAGTAGGGAAAAGCAAGAGAATCGCTTCCGGAGAAGAGGAGCAGAAGGGACAAAGAGGAAAGCAGAGGCTAGAGAGCACTGTAAATATCAGGGACATGTTAAATAGCCAGTCTGGACAACAAAAACCCCATTGTTTTTGCATCCTGTCCATTCTGGAGCAGGAGGGATGAATCAAGAAGCCCTGTGAAATGCTGAGCTCTCTTTAGCAGAACTTTAGCAGTACATGGACACAGACAGACCTATGAAACCTTGTTTAATGCCTGTTGAGCCTTGTTTTAAGACGTGTGCCTGCAGTCAGTTTTTGACTCGTCTGGCACATGAAACCAAGTGAAACAGGAACATGAGCTGGGAATGAGAACGTAAATGTGATTTCATGGCACTGTGCTCGAGAAGACACAGTATTTATTCATATAGGCTTGAGAGAAGAGGATGTCAGAGGAATGAAAACAAAAACAACCACAGATCTGTTTGCATAGTTATTTTTCGCCTCCTCCAAAATTTCATATTTCGTATGCCAAACCATGCCTTGTGATTACTGCAGATAGGCCATGTGCATGGGAAATCTATTCTGTTTTCGTGGGTTTTATTCACCCTTATATACATAGAAAACCTCAGTTTTTGTTTTCTCCATAGAGATTATTATTAGATTTTAAAACTTTCTGTTTGAATTTAGGCTCTCACCATTGGTTATAGTGCTAAATATGTCACTTTTTTTCAAACATATAATTTAAACATTCAGAAGGTAATGGAAAGTCCATTTGGACTATTATGGGATCCTTCAAAAATCTTTTTTGAACACAAGCTCATGTTTACAATATTGCTTTACTTGATGTCAATACTTTATTTTATTTTTTTTTTTAATTTCAGACATTTTTCATGGCTTCTGAAACTCTTGACAGTCTAAACTCAATATCTTGGGTCAATAGTTAGTAGACATTGATATATTTTTAGTTGATGAATATTTGCGTAGTGGGGATAATGTTAAATAGGCCTCCTCAGAATAAGCTGAGGGGGAAGAGCAGCAGACTCAGGAGAGGAGGTGAGAACTGGTGTTGTTTTGAGCTTGATTGTGCAGCAGGTTTCCAGCACACACAGTCCTGTTCTTTGTTAAGGGTGTGGCAGGAACCTTTTCTGCCACTAAAGTGATTAATTGGATCAGGACTGGATGACATTTGTTTCGGCCACGTTCTTCGTAAAGTGAGTATTGGAGGATCTAAATCCCAGGGCTTGTTGGGCAGCTGCTTTTCAGTCTCAGTAAATTCAAATAAAAAATGGTTCTTTCTCAGCCCTGTGCAATCAGGTCTCTTGTGTAGCAGCTCTCCAATCTGCAGATGAAACAAGCATTCCACACTATTCAGAAACAATAGAGAGTCTGATTGTTTAATACACTGATAAAAATGTGTTTAAAAAATAAATTATCTACTAGCTGCTGGGATTGCTTGAAATTCCATTAAATACTAATGAAAGAAGGCATAACAGACAAATTAATAAACATCCTACACACTAACATAGAAAATGCCAGCCTAAACCCTTTGATGCTAAACTTATTAAAATGAGAAACATATTTCATGTGAAACCGCTTGGCATATTTCAGTGCATTAATTGAGGCATAATGAAAATTGAAGATACAGCACAGAAAAGGAAGAATACTAATTATGAAACAGGCTATGGTCTTGTAAAACAGTTGTACCCAACTGCAACCTTGGTTTCATGCACATGAGTAAATCCACACCAGCAGAAAGAGCATAGAGGGAAGCTAAATATATTCTGATTTTAGTACATTTTCATGAGTGAAATCAAAGAAACAGATTTTTTTCAGTGAATTTCTGCATGTGTTACAAGATCATAAATTCTTTATACATATGAAAGATCACCCAAACCTATATCTCCCATTGGTTCTGTAGGATGCATTGGTGGTGAGGAAAAAGTTAAAGTGAAACCATCTCAGATTTAAAAGACAAATCTCATGTATTATACCTTGAAGAGATAAGCATAAATTAGACAGAGAGAAAAGAAAATTGTCTTCCGTAAAGATAAAAGGGAGGTGCTGGTGTGCCTGTTCAAGGCATTATGTGTTCAGTACTTTGTCATTCAACAAAAAGGACTTGCCACAACAACCATCACACCTGGTGGAAGTTGGAGGTGATGGAATTAAAACATTTCCTAAAGAAACTCAGTGCCAGACTGTTGCACAGCACAAAAAGTCATCATTCTGTGCATTCAGATCATGTCACCTGAATCCTCACATGTGAGGAGTCCTGGACATGTGCTTTAGTCCCTCCCAGACAAAGAGGGAGGCTTGGGGTGCTGCATTCTTAGAGGAACATATCTGGGGAAGTAGGGGTAAGACTTTTCAGGAGACAACCTGCCTCTGAGCCCCTGCACAACAGGCTAGAGCACACTGGGGGGGTTCCACATGGTCCCTGGCATCCCAGTGTCTGTCACCTGAGGAAAGGACTGCTTGGTGTTAGCCTTCCCTGATGCCTTAGGATTTCAGCTTTTGTATTTTTCATGTAATTCTTTAGTGTGTAGCTCTAAACTCCATATACAGTGTTAGTTACTGTTTTCCCATTTTGGTCAGGCAGAACAATTCCTCTTAGGCCAGGGAATCAAGGACACCTCACTGTCTCAGGCCCCAAAAAATGTAACCAAAAGTGAGTTGAGGGGGGAGCAAACTTGGGGTAAATTACTTCATTACCTGAAGCTGTAATTGGAAAATTAACCTCCAATATACAAATGGACCAAACTTTTAAAAGTGTGAAAACCTGTGACTCATTCTCCATTTTTGGGTGTGGCCACTGGGGGTGCTTCATCTGCCCTAAATGTACCTGAAGATCCTTCATTAAATATAAATATAATAAATATTTTATATATCTATATCTATAAAATTTTGTCTGCCCTCTGTTTTTAGGTAGCCCAACAAGGCATCATCCCCAGTGACATATGTGTGCAGACACTGCATGATTTACTGTGGCCATGCCCTGCAAGTAAAAGTGTCATCAGATCATGATACAGAGCACATGAAGGCTGATTGAAAATCTCCCAGGCCTACAGTTGTCATTATCTAGGGTGACAATCTTGCTGCTGTACAGACAGGGAGCTTTATGGGGACACTGTTATGGACTGTGAATCATCCTCAGTCATCTTCACTATGTATTTGTGATCTGTATAAAAATTGGGTCCTATATAGGAAAAGCTATGTATTGAGCCCTCTCAAATTAGGATTTAAAACCTAAAATAACCCAATCAAATCACACAGTGTTATCTATCTATCTGCATTTCTTTAATTATATTGTTCCTAATTATTTAAGTAGTGTTTGGGCCTCTCTTGTAGTAGGAAAAACTTGAACTAAATGATAGTTTTGTTTTGTTTTGTTTTGTTTTGTTTTTTTTTAATTGAGCCATCTCATTTATCTGTTCAATGTCAGCAACAGTGGGATTCAAAATCATTGGCTGTCATGAAAGTAATAAAATCACAATCTTCATCTCAGCCAGGTCCGGATCCAAAACCTCTTTAAACTAGCAGGAATCTGCAAATAATTTCACTGGACTTTAAATTCACTGGACTTTCCTGTGAAATAAATAGCTGTTCTGCTTCATCTTGTAATTCATTTTGACACTGTTACAAAATTAGTGTTTAAATATATTCCTCTAGAAATGAAAAATAATTTTTTTCAGCTTTTGGAAAACTGCTGTAAAAGATGCCTGTTGTTATTTGTATAAATCAAACCTGCATCAGTGAGGTGCGACACAGAGCACAAAGACTCTCAGTGAAATCAGTAGGAGCAGGAACAGCCCATTATTTATTTTTGATGGAAATGGAAGAGGAACAACACATCACAATAAAAAGTAAGGCAGTAGAAATTAATAACGTGCACCCAAAATAACAGGGACATGCTTGGAAGTTTGTGAAAGCAGGCTCCTCTTCTGGTGTTCATGGATCTTACTTTTTCCCCTGGTGATGTAAAATGCTATTAACTGTTGGTATATCAGTACATCTATCATTTAAATTAATTTAATATATCAGAAATAAGGGATTTCTGCATCTTTAGTTACGTATTGTCATCAGATAGTACAGAGTAATCACAGTGGATTTACAAGCCTAATTCATTCTTTGAAATCTTTTCACTGTCTGAAAGACAAGGAAACATGTTTTAATATTTTGATATGAAACACATAAATCTCTGGCATGTCTGATGAGAGCTGTCTGGTCGCTGCATGCTTACCTTAACCAAATTTTCCATATGTTAAGTGAGATATCCCAACATTTCTATATTTAAAGATATCCTGAATGTTGTATGCTGCTAAATTTTTTTCTTTGTGGATAAGGTAGGGTATAAATGTTGTTGAAATATTTAAGAAAAATCAGAGGATATATTAAAACTGAATCCTCTTGATTTAATACTAAAGGAGCAGAGGGCTTTGAGTAGTAAAGGAACTGAAAGTGTAGGGTGAGGGTGGTAGAGAATGCTTATCTGTGGTGACCAAAACTTCATTTCTCCCAAAGCCTATTTCAATAATAACTTTTATCAGAGTTGGCTGAATCTGTGGAGACTTTTTTCCTTAGGAGTGGTTTGTGTCAGTGATTGAGGTAAATTTCTGAGTACAAGCACAGTGTGCTTTGGATAAATAAAAATTGTTTTCCAGTTTTGCACATTCACCCAGTTCTGTGACAGTTCCTTTTGAAAGGATATTGGATCTTTAATAGGGAAATGATAATCATTCTTAATGCTTCTGGCTTTGTCCTTCATTTGATGAACCCAGAAGCACAGAAAACACGTGAGACCAGGACCTGAATAATAAGCAAAGCTTTATTTGAAACTCAAAGTGTACTAACAGCTTTTATTATGGATCTTAGCTTGTGCTGGAAAACTGAAACTAGAGCCAGTCCTAAACATCTCAGGCATCATTACTGTCAAAAGTAGCACTGGGGACACAAAGATTTGGTTACTAACGATACATTGGATTCCTTGCCAGAGCAGTAAAACCCCTTGGTGTGGAACTGACACAGCAGCTCAGAGCATGAACCACCAGCAGTGCAGGCTCTGGAACAGTCATAGATTTCTCCTTACATCTTTCTCATTAACTTTTTAAAGCCTCTGCTGGCTTTGTGGGCTTATTGCTGGGAGTTGGAAATGATGGATGGAATAAAGGAAAGGCAAGTTGTGCTGCACAGTCACTGCTGTGGGATGTTGGATGGTGTTACCCTGAGCTCATAAAAAGCCAGGACAGGCCTGAGCAAACAACTTACTGTGCTCCTTCCCACAGCAAAGCTGGCCAGGACTGCTGACTGCCCTAATGATGGCTCTTTGTTATGATTTTGCTGTTTTTCTGCTTCTTTCAGCTGGTGATTCCGCAAAGGGGGACTTCCCTGAGCTCCTGTGTACGCCAGGAGGTTCCACCCACTCTGAACTGACATTCCCCGGGGAAAAACATAAATGATGACTCTGCCTTGATTTCCAGCATGACTTTGCCAAAGTCATTTAGGGAAACAGGGAAATACCCCCTCCCAAGGATGGATTTTTTTCAGTTTTTTATCCAGTGCCCTATCAAGCATGAACTCTACTTGAGTTCACAATTTATTTTTTAGTTAATTACCTTGTTTCAAGATTGCAGTTTCTTTTGTTTTGACTCTTCTTGCTATGCCATTTCTTACCATAAAGGCTTTGATTTTTTCCACCATTAGTCCTGCATTTTCTTTGAACAGCAATACAAATAATAGTACTATCTATATATATAACAAATAGAGTTTTACACATCATTTTAGATGTCATTCTAAAGAGAGAGGTGCTGCCAGGAAAAAAAAAAAAAAGGAAAAGAAGGATAGTAAAGTACATGTACATATATATATATACAAAAATAAGGAAAAGAGGGACTAACATATATACATATATATATGTACATGTACATATATATATATATGTTCGTCTGTAATCCCTTTCTGTCTGGATCTTACTGGTCTGTTATATTGATATCATAGTTCAGATTCTATCAGAATTTTAATCAAGCTCACTCACGTGTTTTTGTCACACTCTTTGAGAAATGTTGATTAAATGTTAATTCTCCCTGGTAGGAGACAGGAAAACAGGGCATTGGTAACAGTCAAAAGCTGAACCAAAATACATTTATTTCCAAAATAATGGACTGGCTTTAGCCTGCCAGCTATAGCAAGCACAAGGAGCTGTGATGGATGTTACACCAGTGATTCTGCTCTCAAGCTTTATTGGACAAGAAAACCCAATTGAAATAATACTAATGATACTAATAACAATAGTAATAGTAGTAATAATAATAATAATAATAATAATAATAATAATAATAATAATAATAATAATAATAATAATAATATAATGAAAAAATAAGCTGTGGTGGATAACACAGGCTGGTGTTAAGCCACAATTCTTGTGCCTGTCCCATGTTCATATAGAGAGACTAAACAGCAACACCCCCTAAGAAGTTCAAGGATGCACTTAACACCAAAAATGTTTGGTCCAGCCTGACCCAGGAGGTCTGCAAGCTTGGGAGGAGGAAGAGAAATTATAAAGTTTGGATTAGAAATGTAGTAGTCCAGCATGTGAGGACTCCATCCAGCTGTGCAGAAAGGGTATTCTTGTCATCTCTTATTCAATGCATCCTACAATCCAAATCATCCCACAGGGGTCTTTTATCCTGGTTCCAGATAACTGACATGAAAATTTGCATTTTAAATGAAAAAAATCCACATTTTTTATAATCCTTTCTAAGCCAATTTTAAATTTTATTTTGTCTCTAATAATATTGGCTTTATTATAAAGTATGGTTGAAACTTGGAAAATGAGAGGATGAAGTGAATTTAAGCTTTGAAGAAGCTGATGATCCCCAGATTTGCATAATACTTTGAAATAGTCAGATGTGCAGGCTTGATCCCCATTTACACAAATTAAATCTTCAATTCATGCACAGACACAGGTGGGCTCCAAGTATCTCACAAAGTCCAACATGATTACCTCTGGTTCTTTTCATTAGATATCAGCAGGTTATATCTAGGTTAGGCAAAATTCAAGACCTTATTCATCTTTTCAGTCTATAACAGTTTTTTCTGCTGTACCTATGTGGTACTCAAGTCAGTTTGGCACAATTTTAAAGTTTTATTATAACTGCAAGTGGGTGAAATAAGCCTGTCAGTGGTAGTGCAATCTCTGTTCTTATTTTGGGAGGTGCTGAATTTCCTCAGGAGACTCCTAAGAGGAAAATATTAAAAACTCACTAAATCACTTGAGATTGGAGACTAAAGATGTCTTGGATAGCCTGGTGTCCTGTGCAAGGGCATGGCCAGTGTCTTCCTGAGGGACACTGACAGAACATTCTCTTGTCAAATGCATTGTAGTCAAGCAGTCTTTGGTATAGAGTTCATTTTCCCCCTACTGATTTCAAACAGAAAAGGCTTTTGTTTAGCTGATTACAGAAGTGTAAGGAGATGCTCCTGATTTAAGGGAGCTGATTTAAGCAGCAACTGGGTGTGAAGAAAGAGGTGTACCCTATCTCCTTTACTCAAAGATGTGTATTTCTTTCAAAATAAAAGTTAATATAATTAGATATAAATGTGGATGGTTTCATTTTTATATTAAGAGAAGCTATTTTCAGTATAGTTTATCCTTAGATTTGGTGAGGTTTGGCTCACCAAAAACTCTTTTTGGAAAATCTTTGCTACTATTTAGTGTGAGTTTTCTAGAGATTCACTTCTATTTTTAATCTCTCTTTGGCAATAACATAGCCATCTTTCTATTTGTACCTCAAATAGAAAAATGATTTGTACCTTTATCACTGAACCCACACATGTACTCTGGATGCTTTCCTATGAATCCAAAGTAAGTCATGGATGTGACCCAAAGCTCTGGGAAGTCAGGAATAGGGTTTTTTTCCCAGCCAGTAGGCTCTGGTGGGTAATTTAGTCAGGTGCTGGTTGAGTGGTGCTTCGTACTCTGAACACATTTCACTATTGCACTGTTGTCCATCCTCAGGCTGCCTATTAATTTTTAGAGAGAGTTTAAGTTGTTGGTTTTTGGTCTGTGAAGTTCTTAGAGGTCTGGGAGCTGTGTAAGATGGCACTCAATGAATCTGCTGGACTGGTGATCAGCACCAAGGCATGAGAATGAGCGTAATTTTCCAGGCAAGATATTCAGGAGTGAAACTCTGTAGAGAGCCCACAAATCAGGAAACCAGCTGGGCCAAAATAGACTAATGTTTTTGAATGTGTCAAACAGTTCAAGGGGAATTTATACTTAGGGTTTTAGAAAGGATGCTGTCTGAGAAGTGTTTATTGTGGAGTGGTTGGGAGCTTTGCTGAGTCAGGAGATACTTCCAGTTTGTCATGTTTGAATTTAGAACAAGCTGAACTGGTCTTAACAGTGGTGTAATGTTTTGTCTCATCCTATATTTAAGTGGACATGCACATATGAGTATTTAGAAGTTGACAGACACCTCTTAATAGAAGGTAACACTCTTTGGTGGGAGTATGTTTGGGTAGGCAGCGATTTTCTTCTAATGATTTCTCACCAAGGGAATAACGAATTTTCCTTTTTGATCAAGGTATGACAACCTCTGCATTGATTCCCTTGATAAGTGTGGGCTGATTTCCTACTAAATCTCAGTCATTATCATGTTTAAGCTGTGAACCTGTATAATAAAATAAAGTTTGAATCTCAGTGTTCCTGCCAAATCTATTTAAGCACAGGGATGATTTGCTGACACATTTTAACAGCAGGCTCTCAGGAATGTGTCCCTGTAAATCCCCCTTCATTTTTTGTTAGGCTAGTGATGCTGTTTGTAAATGGGATGCTACTTGCTGCTGTCTTGTGATTGCTCTTCAAATCCTTTGCTCAGTCCTCAGATGAAGGAAGAAAGCAGCTTGGGGAGTATTTTGTAGGGAGAAATGTATCTCTTCAATATTAAAGTCACAAATCTGTGAGGAGTGCAAATATTCTGTCACTAGGATGCCAATTCCCTTTTATGAGTCCCTAAGTAATTACTGAATACTATTTATTATGGAGCAGTGTATGAGGGAAAAAGTGGGGGTTTTTTGTAGATGGGACCCGAAGTGAATTAAGGTGTTTGGTAGCAGTGAGATCTCTATAGTGAGTTCATGAATGCAGGACAAAGGAAGCAGGGATGGATATTAAAAGTCATCTTGTAAAAAAGATGTAAAAAACCACGTAATCAGAAATATTTGCAACTGATGCTAATTTGGGATGCAAAGTACAACTTTCTCCCCCTTGCAAACTTGGCTTCTGCTTCCCCCCTGCTCCACATGCATTCCCTCTGGCATGAGACATAAAATGGACTGGATTTCCATCAAAATGCTTTGTCCTGATAGGAGAGTGGATATTGTACACATGGACACAGCTTATAAACCCTCAGAGTTGGGATACAATGACTTTGCATACATCGATTGCAGCACTCTTAGCTCTGTCCCAGACTTCTAGGAACCAAGACAGCCAACAAAAAAGCCTTCTGTTTTACTAGCATAGGAAATTTTTAAAGCAAAAGAGACCATCAGGTTATCCAGTGAATATACTGGGCTGGTTTTGTCCTCCTGCAGAACCTGCAGAAATAAGGATGGTAGTGTGGGGTTGGGGATGAATCGAACTCGGGTCACACTGCTACAGGTCTAGGTGCAATAAACACCTTTCCTGGGGGATAAAATCCCTCCTGTGTAGTTACATTTGCCCATTGTTCTTGACTGTGATTTCTAGGTCTTAAATAATATTGATGTTATTAAAGCTGCCTACAATCTTTAAAATACATGCTGTGAAAGTAAGCAAAACAACTGGATTTACCCATCCGTCAGTTTTCCTTTTCAAAGTAAACTGTGTATTGAAAATTCAGAATGTACCTATGTGTAAATGTTCATATCTACTCCACACATAAACTCATATAATCTAAATATTTGTATTTTACATTTTCATTCTGTGTATGTATGAGTGAGTATATACACATGTACATGCATACACATGCTCTATCTTTTTTTTTTCAAAATTACAGCAATATGAATCTTAGTATTTTAAATTTTTTTTTAAATTGCCCTGGGTAAAACCAGTAAAAGCAGTTTAATTGGAAAAGAAATTAGCAGGCTTATGCCTAAACGTAGATTGCTGCAATTTTTCATTTTTGTTACTGAATGGTATAAAATTTGGAGTTAGAGCTGAAAATTTTAGTCTTTTCCCAGATCTTCCTGGTATTCTTGAGCCATTAAGATATTTTTTCACAATTTAATTATTTTTAACGTTTTAGAACTGACTTAATTAAATGGGTATGGTAAGCTTTTAAAATTAATCGATGCTTTCTCACTTTAATAAATGCAAGGATGGAATAATGCCCTAAACTTCAGCCTACATACTGCTACTTCACTCTGAATATCCATGTCCACAAGGACAGCAGTCTCATTCCCTTCCTTCCATAATAAGTTCATATTTTGTGGAGCAGAACAGCACAGAGTCAACAGACAATTTAATATTATGGTCACAGTGACACAAAGCCCAGAACCCGGTGTATTTTTCATCTCCAAAACCTCAAAAGCCTCCTGCCATCACATGATTCAGGTTAGATCTTGTGGCTCTGTATTGTCTATAGACATGTGGCTGTCTCAGAGAGGGACTTTCTGCAGAGAAGGCGTGGAAGTTTGTCTGACTTGGGTGGTGGAGTGACTGCTGAGAGCAGAGGGAAGAAGTTCCTTATCTAGGTTATTGATATCAAGATGATGGGAAATGCATTGGGCCACGTGGCTGTGTTTATAAGCATAATTAACAACATGTAATTAAGGGTACTTAAGGAGAGGAGGAATTACTCTGAGCTTTGAAGTGCCAGGTTGTTTGCAGAAAGAAGCTGAGAATTTGGATCAGCAAGGGCTAGAGATGATGTGGGCTCTCAAACACACACTGTGATTATTCTAAATGTCTGGGTGACCTGATGAGTCAGTTGCTCCCTCTCCTCCTTGGAGGAGTCTGCAAGCTGCAGTGGTGAGAGAAGGAGATTCATTCCTTTCCTAGTCTGAAAGGAAAAGCAGAGGACAATGAGGTTCCATTGCCCTGCTTAACCTCCAGTTGATACCTGCTTTGGGAAATGGAGCAGGACATAAACAGTCTGCTGGATCTTTCCAGCTTCAGAAGTTTCAGCCAATGTGTTTAACTTCAATCCCTATTTACCTGATTGATAATGTATAAGAACATAAGGGCTGTTGTTGGGTCAGAGAAGAGGCTCCAGTATCTCACTTTGACAGAGATGAGCAACAGACACTTTGGAAAGAAATACAGGATTCACGTAAGCAGGGAGAGAGCACCAAATTCTCACAGCTTTCCTCCATGGCACAATGTTCTGTTCAGATAAATTCAGATATTTCACTAATATATTTTTAGGTATTGAACATGAAAATTACATGGAGAAATTAAAAGACAGGTATGCTCAGAGCAGGCAGCCTTAGAGATCTCAATTTCCCTGCTTCCCCTTTCACCCCATCTTTCTACCAAAGTTCATGCCTCAGAAAGCTGTCACAAGGACAGCAGCCCTCTAATTTTGCAAAACAATCCACAGTTGATGATTTCCATTTGATATTTGTTTTGCTATGGTATTTTCCTCCAGTATTTCTGCTCTGCCACTGTTGGAGGCTTCCTTTCTGCAGGGCTGCAAGAAACATGTCTTAACACTTTGGTCTTGGCTGTGGCAGTGTGCATGTGCTGTGATTGATTGTGTTCATTAGGAAGGGTGACTGTTGTTTGTTGCCCTATCAATAGATATGTTCCCAAACAAGATAAGTGCAGGCCAGCACAGTTGCTGTAGTAATTACTGTAGGTTCAGATAAAGCAAGTGGCACTGGAGCCTCCCTGTAATGAATCCTTATTGACATGGAGCAGGAGATGCATTTTATTTTTATATATATATTAGACATTAAAATCTTTCAGAGCCAAATGGGAAGAACTGCAAAGGAATAAAAGGCCTAGCTCTTCAGGGCAGTGCAGCATGCCAGATAACTAGAGCATAGTGCACAGAAGCAGCTTTCAGCAGAAGCACTTTTGTTTGTGGATCGAGGGACATCAAAATATCTCACAAAATTGGATCAATTTTGATGAAATCTTCTGATTGGGGAGCACAGAAGTAACAGCAAAATTTAGTACACTCCAGCACAAAATCTTTGGATAGTCTTTCTTACACCCTCTCATTTTGAAATGTCCTTCTCTCTTACTTAAAATGCAGTTAAGTCCTTGAAACTAAACCAAAATGTTTTCCAGGTACCTTTAATGTTCTTCACTCTCCCTCCCATGCACTGAGTTTGAATTTTGTCCTCTAAGCCTGATTCAGCATCCCTCCTGCCTGTTCCTTTCTCTCCACTGGCTCCCTTGCCCTCTCCTGCTGAACTGAGAAGAGCAATTGCAGAGAAAGCACCACTGATCCCTACATACTCTGAAAATGAGTGCCAAACTCACAGCTTCACACTTAGCTGTGCTAACCAAGCTGTGCTTAACCAAGCACTCTCACATCCTTAGGTCAGCCACATGGGAGCAAGGGGGTTGTTTTGTACAAAAAAAACCCACTAAGACAGTCACCCCTCATGTCAGGGAACTGGGGTCCCCCGGTTCCACATTGTGAGGGTCAGGGAAACTTTTAGAATTAACTTCTGGTGCAGTGAAAAGCTCTCACAACAATTAAACTTATGGTTATATATTGTTTCAAGTGGTTGGATCCCCAAGGACTGCTTATACCCCAAAAAGGAAACAAGCAGCAAGTTACTACAAGATTTAATCTGAGGAAGCACAAAACATTTTTCATGGTTTTAATTAGGTGACCTTTGCTTGGTGCCTGCCAAACCTCTCCTCTAGTCACTGTTCAACTAATAGTGCAGGTAATGTTGGTACCTAGTGATGGAGATGTCTGTTCCTCCATCATTTTTACAATTCATAACATGCTTGATAAAGATTTTTAATAGCACTCGTGCTTTAAAAACTTATTCTTGAAACTATGCAACAAGATTTGCAGTTCTATGTGTTATGTGTGGCATGGGAAGTTGGGGAAGGTGGTGAGTCAGACACTGAGACAGGGATGCCTTGGGAAGACTCTCCCATGTAGTTTAGGGTGAGGAACTTGAATTTTTCCCAGACCCATCTGTTTCTTCTATGTAAAATAGCCCTGCCACTCAAATGATGTGTAATCCCCCTGTTCTAGAAAGCTCTGTATCTCTTGGATACTCATTGGCCTCTGCCACAAACCGCTCCCCTCTCCTTTCTCCATTGATTGCTGTTGTGTCACCCCATCCTAGCTCCTCCCTTCTTCCCCAATCCTGTCAGCTTGTTTGTACCCTAACCCCTCCTACCCTTCCCCAGTTGTATATCCAAACCTCTTGCCTGTTGGGGGACTGTGAGCTCTCAGCATCTTGAGCTTGTGTGCCTGTAGCTCCTAGGAGAGAGATCAGCACCTTCCCTCCTTGGCTTCTTGACCCTGAAACGCTTCACCTGTGGCTGTGGACCTTCTCGCCTGCCCTGCCTTTTGTCTTCCTGCACCCTACCTTCCCTAGACCCTTTGCTATTCCTTCAATAAAGCCCTGTTGGATGCTTGGTGTCAGGAGCCCTCCTTCAGCCTCTGGTCGTGTGTGCTTTTCTACAGCTGGGCCTGAGTGCAAGGTGGGCTGAGGGAGCTGGTCATCCCGACCGGGAGGGGATCGCTCTCGGGAAGGTGTCACCCCAACAGCCCCTGCCCAGGGCTTCCTGCAGGAAGTTTCTAAACCAAGCAGGCAGAAAAGCAAGTACCTTAAAATAAGTTATTTTAAGGCTAAAGAAGCTCTTGGAAGTTATTTGTGATCATTATCCAGCTATCTTATCTCAAGCATCAATTTCTGCATTGAGGTGCAAAGACCAGGCAAATGAGATGAACCCTAGTTACCTTCAAAGGGTGGGGAAATTTTCAGAAAGAAGATTAAATGTAAAGGAAATTTTAGAGCCCACTGAGAGGAGATTTTTAAGCATTCAATACCCACATCAGAGGTAAGAGGGGAAGTGGTAGAAGTTATTTTTCCTTAATTGAGCCTCCCTGACCCACTACAGACCCATGTAGACCACTCAGCCTCTCACACTCCTTGTGTAGGAGGGATTCATCACTCCTTGTGATGAAGGGCTGTAGATGGGTCCAAGGTGTGTACTGAAAATGCAGAATAAAAGATACATTAGAGGTGCATTACAACTTTAAATGCAGTCAGCATGGATGCAGTCATACCTTATTCACGACATTATTTGCAGCCTTTTGGACTCCTGAGCCCCAGGCCTGTGAGTGACATCAGCTTTATCTTAAAAGTACTGCAGAGGTGTGTGTCATGAGCCTGTAATTTAAAATGAATGAGCCCTAACGAGCTCCAAATGATTGCTGATCCTTACACACGTGTGGAGTGAGAGCATATAAATTACAGTTGTCATGCTGGGTTTGCTTGAGTTACAAATCAAATCAGAGTGTCCTGAGACAGGGGCAAGAGCTACAATGTGGTGAAAGAGCAGGAAAAAATGAACAGTATCGATGCAAAGGGGATCTGTGCAATAGTTAAGATAAATTAGTAACTATATACTAACCTGGTCTTGATCCTTAGTGGGGATCTCATGTTCCTGTGATTTGTTTGGAATCACATAAATGGAGGAGGGGGTATAAGATTTCAATCACTATTTTTGTGGACCACTACAACAAACTTGAGATGCTGAATATCTTTGTGAAGAGATTGTACTTTAATTATGTGTTTTATATAGAGGAGGGTTTTATCTACTGTTATGCTTCATTTGGTTTTATTTAATAGTTATCTAAACATCACTTCAGGTGGAAATAATAATTATATTAGTATAAACTTAAAATTGCTAACTTCAGTTCTGATAATTTAAACAAATAAACAAATTCCCAGAAGAATTTTGTAAAAAAAAAAAAAACAAACCTTTTTTATCCTTCCTGTGTTTAAATCTTAACATGGGTAAAACATTTGTTAGGACTGTAAGGGAACTGCTCTGGCACGTTCAGCAGCACAGGATGCTGTGAGGAACAGGAGGTTGAGTGAGGAGAATAAGTTGCCAGAAAAGCAATGACATAAGAGAGTCACTTGTCACTGTAAGATTGCAAAGAAAATATGACTTCACCCTTGTACAGGTTTCTTAACCAACAGGTAGGTATCTCTCTTAGTATGTCTTTCCTTTTGCCTGACTTTCTGAAGTCTGTCTTACTGTGGATTTGAGCTCTGTAGGATTAAACTACTGTAATTAGCTCCAGCTGTGGCTTGAGGGAATGAAGCCATGAAGAAATTGCTCTCTATTGTAAAAAAATATGATCATCCTTAACTGTAGTACATGGCATAATTCCTGCAGCAGTTTCAAAATTATGTACCATCAAATGCCATATCACGTCCCTCATGATGGTCATTAGCAGTTATGTCACATTGAATCTCTGAAAACATAATGAATTTGGTACTAATAGAGCAGAAGAAAGTATTTTCTGGCTTCTGAGTCTTGTTCTTTAATCTCCATAACTGGACAAGCACTGGCAGGGAATCTTGTTTCTCTGTACCTCTGTGCTGGCTTTCAATTTTAAGACATCAATTCTAGAGAAAATTCTGCCACTATTAGGCATCTAAATGTGGTAATTTATGCAGAACAAGCACTTTATCTACTGATACCAGCCCTGCTCTGTCTTGTGCTCATAAAATCCAGAGAGTACAAGCCCTGATGTGCAATCACCATTGCCCAGGTTAGCATGGCTTTGCTGCTGGAGGATAAACTGCTGTGCTGTGAAGGTCCCAAATCTCCCAGGTCTGAGATGTTTCTAGAACAGTAATTATGCACTTGCATTGGCAAGAACCAGACTGGCAAACAGATGTGTTCATCCTACCAGGACTCCCTTATTGCCAGCTCATGGGATAATTTTGCAGATGCCTAGAAAATAAATCTGAACTGTCTGTTGGAGTATCCAGGTAAGAGCCAGCAGAGTGTCTGTCTCTTCTGTGCTACAGTGACATTGTTAGGGCAGGAAGAATTATGTTTGATGGGAATTCTCAGAATGGCTCAGAAATGGGAACAGGAATGAGAGAGTGAAGCATCAGCATTCAGTGGTCATTTTTTAGGAAAAGCATCACATGAGAGAAAGGGACAGTGACAGGAATGAGCAATAACCACACCCATGCTCATCACATCGTGATCATGGGGGGAAAATTGAAGGAAGCTCTTGTCGGTGTTAACCTCCCACCAATCATTTGATGAATTAAAAAAAAAGACAAATAGCAACACAACCTAAACACTATTCCAGGGAGAGGGGAGCATTTCTTTTTATTTTCAACTGTCCAGTGATGTCACCAGACATCAGCATAAATTCTTGGCTCAGTTTTGAAAGCTGGACTTGTAACTGAATCAAATGTCAAAGTTTGTGGATGCCTTTAATTGTATGTTTTGTAATCAGTGTCTGCCTGACAAGTTTGCTCTGTTGAGGCTAATTTTGTGTGCATACTCTGCCTGCAGGCAGAGCTCTAATGACGTTTAACTGTCCCGTATAGAGAAAAATAAACACAAACCATTCTGGTAACATTTTGTTAAGTGATTGACATTGAATATCAATCTGGCTGCATGGGAGTTTTTCTCCTCATAAGACAAATCTCGTTAATGTTGTTAAATAGATGATCCATCAGCAACAAATATTGTCCTACAAGTCTGTTACCTCTCACAGGAGAATGCCAGTCAGGAATGGGAGGTGGAGCTCC
>VZRH01002014.1:9247-29818 GCA_013397555.1 Urocynchramus pylzowi
GTCGCCGGCTGCGCGCGATGGAGGAGCCGCCCCCGCCGCCGGCAGCCCCGGCCCGGCCGACCTCGAGACTGCGTCTCGGGAGCTCGAGGAGATTGTTCCTTTGTCCCAGCCCGAGCTGGCTGCCTCTTTGGAGGTGACTCTGTTCGATGGCGATGCTGGGGTGTGCACTGAGAGCTTCTCAGAGCCGTCACGTGCCTGAGAAGTAAAAACATCTTTAGTTAAGTGCTTGTTTATTAAAAGCAAAATTTTTAAAAGATAAGTAAATCAAAACTATCCCCGATTCTGGAGCATGAGACCAACACTGCTTGTGTTGGCCAGATTCAGGTGTTCATTTTCAAGGGAAAAATGCACATTGTAGATTCATTCATGTAGATGAAGTGGAAACTTTTTAGGTTATGTCTTTAGTCCTAAAGAGTATTTTGAGAATTGCTACTGAAGGCAAACATTTTTTGTTGAAAACTGAGGGAAATGGTTAGATGGAGTTACTAATTTTATGTCTTCTATGGAAAACACAATTTGTAAACATTTGGTTGGTATAAAGCATGTCCATACTTTATGACACTTGACAAGCTGTCAGTGTCCTTTGATCTACCTATGGCTGGTCCTTCTTGAGTAGAAAACCATAAGTTTCATGGGCAGAGAGGGGCACGGGAGAGGTCATTATGTAACAGCACCAAATACAGTCTCTCCTTTTGGTTTTGAACACAAAGAAAAAAAAAAAAATAAAAGATTGGCTGCCTGTCTTGCTGCTGCACGAGACCTGCCTAGTATGTAGGCACTTGAAATGCCATGTTTGTGTATGTGTTGAAGCTACTATTTTACTGTCCTCTCAGTATCCTGATGCCTTTGATCAAGTTCTAGGTGGGAAATCCTCGGCTGGAGCAAACTTGCCACTAGTGCTGTCTGTGTTGCAACAATTAGTCATCTTCCTCTTGGGTGTCTTTCAGAAAGATGTATATTCTGATGAATCCCTTAGAAAGCACCAGCCTGCACTAGGCTGTTCTGTTCAGTGCTGGCTAGAAAGGAGTGTGTCCTTGTGCCAGTGCACACAGAGGTGGCAGGACTCCTTCCTTGGTGCCCACTAAGTGAATTGCATTGCCTGCACTTTGAGCTTTGTCTGTTTTGACAGCTTTTTAACAGCGTTTTGAGAAGTTATATTTTCCATTGTTGAAGGCTTTGGCAATTAGGGCCCAGATTTCATCCTTAGGAATAGAGAGATTAAGTGTGTGAGTCAAGTGTGGGGAACAGGTATTTTGGTTTTGAGTCCTCATGAGTTATGTATGTGATGAGAAGATTGTTGTTGATCCTGGATGTGAAGTGGTTAAAGATTTGCAGCTTGTTCTGTTGAGTAGTTCAGGGACTACTAAGCCTTTGGTTTAGTAGACAGCTTCCCTCTTTTGATTAAAAATGTCCTTTCTTTAACTCTTGGCTCTTCCCAGACTTCTCTGGGTGTTTAGTTCCTGTATTGACCCAGCCTTTTTGCATATTTTTAAATGGCTTAATCAAAAAATGTCTATTTCTATTAATATACACAGGCATTGCCTTTAAATATCTGAGTAAAAGCAGACTAAAGGTGGGGAGTGTGATCTTTTGGAACTATCCATATCCTCTTACTCAGTGTGATGCCCTTTTGTCTTCTATAAACTCACACATACCAGTTTTCAAAAGCCTTCTTTTCTTTAATAGAAGGAAATGCTGCAGGCTCTAAACAGTCATTCATCTTCAAGATCTTGATGGCTAGCCAGTTTGCAAATGGGACTTATATTCTTTAACAGGTGATAATGAAAGTATCTTTCAGTCTAAAGATAAATTCCAGTTACTTAACTTCAGGCCTTTACTTCCTCAATGGAACAGAAACCTAACTAGGTTGTCTATCTTTATGAGGTTTTTTAACACTATAGATTTTGCCACATAATAATGGAAACATATCCATGCAGTTAACAGTTGCCTACAAAATACATATGGAGCAGAAGAGAAGAGCTCCAAAAAGCAAGCAACATGTTATCGTTTAATAATTATTAAATTATTAATTTATAATTAGACTTAGTAGTTGGATGAGGTGGGTGAGATTCACAGCCAGAAATGTATGACTCATGAGTGTAGTTTTGCACCACATAGACCTGTGCAGTGGTTTGAGTGAGATCTCTCAGAAGTAATAACACACGTGTAAGTCTAGTGGTAACTAGGAAGGCACCTTGATTCTCCCTCTGGGTTTCTTCTTGTTTCCTGTAGCTAGTGCCCTAAGCAAGGGCAAAGTTCAGACTCTGAGGATGTATTCTTACTTGCTGTATTCTGGTGGGGTTTTTTTTTTTTTTATTTTGTGTTTTGATTGATAGGTATTTTGTAAGAGTTTGAGTTTCTATTTGTCAAACGTCTGAATTTCAAAGGCTTGCCATGTTAACCATGTTAGCAGTGTTAACCTTGTGTTACATGCCCTTCCAGGGTGGAGAAGAACAGTTACTATTGTGTCCCAAAAATGATTACAAGAAAATAGCAAGTGATCTTTGGGTTTGCTTCTTTTTTCTTTTTGTTTTTTATTCTTTTAAGAAGAATATTTTGGGTCAGCAGGAGTCTTCAGGAAGTAAGCCTGTGAACAATGTGGAGGAAGAGAGAGCTTCACTTGACAACACAGTCAAGCTGTGGGAACAATTCCCTTGAGCCAAAGGACCCTGGTAAGAAGAGAGTCTACATGTTTTTAGAGATGACTGAGACAGCTAGTCTGAGCCTGGCTTCTACAGAAAGGGGAGATCAGAGTAGCTGATCCAAGAGCTGATGGTAGAGTTGAAGGAGCTGTTACTCACTTCAAAGGGTAGTTTCTTGATCCCAGGTAACAATGTTAGTTAATGACTCATCTCACAATGCCCATCAGTTTCTACCATTTAAGTAAGGACTGAGGTCTCTTTGTCAGAACAGAGAAGAAATAAGGCTGGAGTTCTTTCCATGAGATGTGAATGTCTCTGTTCAGAGTTGTTGTGGTAGCCATTTATAGTGCTAGTGTTGCAGCTTTTATCGGGGTACTTCAAAACTTTAAAGTTTTGAAAACTTGGAAGAATTCCTATTCTTTAAATAGCAGGCCTCAAAATCCCAGGGGAGAACCTGCCTTTCAGACCATGTTTTATAGTTTCTGATAAAATTGCTAGGTGTGCTGCCAAGGGAGACATAAACTAGGTCCAGTATTGACTCAGTGTTCCCTTTGCTTCCTAGATGTCCATCTGCAGTACCTTTCCAGAAAGGCTGCTCTGCATTGGAGGAAGCTATTGAAGGAAAGCCTGTGAAAATGGACTACCTGGGATCCCTCTCTATATAGTTATACTTACAGATGTATTTTATGTTGTTGTACTTACACAGTTAGAGGTATATGGATACTGAGATAGATATACTGATATTTGCATGCTTACATATAGGCAATACAGTTGTAGCAATCTGCAATAAACTAAAAATTTTAACTGAAATTGATATTTGTATATTTATGTGTAGTCAGCAGATTCTCTGCCCATGTCTTTCTCTCGGACAGAACGTGCATCCTGTCTTGTCCCTGAGAGTCCAGATGAGTCTTCTAGGGTGAGGAGAAACAGCAGAATCACTGCCATCACTCTCTGTCATCCTTGCAGACACTGAGAGCTGTGGACACCGTGCTGGAAGCAGTGGTGCTCAGCTCTCCTGTCTCCAGAGTCAATGAGGTGCTGCATTACATCTTTGAGTTCTGGCCTGGGAAAAGAGTGGGTGTCACAGTGCTGTTCCTCACCCTAGGTAGGAGGGTCATTGGTCCCAGCCCAGTGTGCTGGGCAGTGTGCTGTGGAGAGGGTGCTCGATTCCCCTGGGGAAGCATCAGGAGCTGGCACCAAGCTCTTTTAGAGTACCGTGGCAGCAGAAGATATCATCTGCCTGGCAAGAGGGCTGGCCTGGAGCCTTTGTCCCAGGCCTGCAAGGGACTCTTGGAGCAGGAGCCACCAAGACTTTGCTCAAGGTCAGAGGAAGCCTTGAGGGACCATGCAAGTCTTGCTCAGGAGTGAAGTCACACTGCTCCTGCTGGAGCAGGTGTCTGCTCCCAGGGCTTATCTGCAGCTTCTCTTTTCCCAGGTGCTGCTGGACTTCACCAACTCTGAAACCACTACTGTGCAGAAGAGGGTCTGAGGGAGGATCAGGAATCTGAGTCATGGGCTGGGTGACATTTCCAAATGGAAGGTAAGGTGTGGGAATCCTTAAAATCAGAGGATTTTGGGAAAGCTGCAAAAGGCAGGCCTCAGAGACAGCAGAACTGTGATTAGAGCTAAGCAATAGCCATAAGATTTGTCAGCAGAAACATTATATTAGAAAAGTAAGGACAAATAGAACAAAGGGCTGTGTATTCATGCTTGTCTAGAATAACTCCCTAAGCTACATAAAAGTATATCTAGCCAGATATTAGGAAGCTCTAAGCTTAATAATGGAGCTCTGTGCATCTCTGTGCATTGTATCTTAAGGCTTACAAGAAGGTATTGTATTTGAAATAAGCAAACATTATTTTAACAAAAGATAAGTGTGCTTTTAGTGGTTGGACAGAAGTACTGTCAATATGCTTTTGCTTTGTGTAATTGGTCAAAAAACTTTTAAAGTAAGTTGTAATATTAAGTTCTTTGTCTGCTGCCGGGGATGAGAGCTGCTGGCATCTTCCCATTGTCAAATCCATGTAATGAGCCTGATGCTAGAAAATAAACAGCTTGAGACCCGCTCCTCAGCAGTCCCATCCCATTCATGATTTGTACATAGACCCTCGGCCAGAAATAAATGGTGCTCCTCTGTGAGGAGGATTTTTAGACTGGAGGAATATAAAAAATAAAAAAGAAGACCGTGGACAGTGCTGGAGGCCCAGGCTTTTAAAAGGAGGANACATTATTTTAACAAAAGATAAGTGTGCTTTTAGTGGTTGGACAGAAGTACTGTCAATATGCTTTTGCTTTGTGTAATTGGTCAAAAAACTTTTAAAGTAAGTTGTAATATTAAGTTCTTTGTCTGCTGCCGGGGATGAGAGCTGCTGGCATCTTCCCATTGTCAAATCCATGTAATGAGCCTGATGCTAGAAAATAAACAGCTTGAGACCCGCTCCTCAGCAGTCCCATCCCATTCATGATTTGTACATAGACCCTCGGCCAGAAATAAATGGTGCTCCTCTGTGAGGAGGATTTTTAGACTGGAGGAATATAAAAAATAAAAAAGAAGACCGTGGACAGTGCTGGAGGCCCAGGCTTTTAAAAGGAGGAATGGATCATCCCCTTCATCGTCTGTAGCTGATATCCTTGTAAGTAATAAGTAGCAACTTTAGGGGCTCATGGGCACTGAGATGGGAAACCATCTATCTAAAACAGAATGGGACGTCTTTTATCCACTTGAGACAATTTTACAGGATAAAGGACATTCAGACATCTCAAACCATGAACTAAAAGACTTATTAATCTGGGTAAAAGCGATTACTCAAAATATAGACTTGAAGACTGCTTTTACCTTTGATTTCTGGGACCAGATAAACTGGAAAATTTACAATCTAGTCTCTCTCAAAAAGGAAGAGACTTTGGCCAAACTAATGCCCGTCTCCAGAGCTTTAATGGAGAGCTTTAAACAGAATGATAGAGACTTTCTCCAACACCAAAACAGAACACCTTGTTCTGGGACTTTAATTCCAAGTGGTGTTGGGTCTTCTTTCTCTTCTGGGGGGATTTTGGGTTTTGTTCAGGGTTCCTTCTCTTCTCCTGGCGTGTCCGAGCAGTGTGAACAGCACCCCGAACCCCGGAAAGGGGGAATCAGATCAGCTTCCAGCTTCGGTCGTGTCCTCTGTTTCTTCCGGGATTCCCTGCACCACTGGTGCTGCAACTGGTCATCCTCCCATTCCTCCGCAAAATAATCCACCCCCGGAGCTCCCAGGAAAGCGTTTGGGATTTTCATTGTGTTCCGAGAATTTGGGGGGTCAGGGGTCGTATTCTGGGGAGGCTGGGAGTCAAAGGGGTCCGGGAGATGAGAGTTTGGGGAAGTTTTGCAAAACAGGGGCTGTTGTTTCTGTGCCCTGCTCCTCTTCCAAACAAGTTGCGGCTGGATCTTGTTCTGAAGTTGTGCAGGGGGCGTCTGCCAAGGGGGGCTCTGGATCCGCTGTCCCTGACCGAGGGGCTGTGGGGGTCATCCCTGCCACTGTTTCTTCTTCCCGGGAAGTCACTCCCTCGGATCGGGCTCAGGTGGGCAGATTGCTTTGCAGTTCTGAGAATCCTTTTCGTATAAATTCCTCCCCCAAGCCTCTTCCAGGATTTTCGCTGCTTTTAGTACCCCAGCTTCCCGGTGCGAGGACTTTGGATTTGACTCTGCCTGCAGGGGAGCGGGCAGAGAGGCGGACAGAGGCGGCGAGCAGCAGCCAGGGGTCGAGCAGGGTCGGGATGGCTCTGCCCAGAGAGATGGATGGAGTGGAGGCGGGAGAGCTCAGGAAGGTTTCGGTGGAGACACAGACAGATCATTCAGAAGCCTTGAAGCCTGTCTCATTCGCTGCTGGGAGGGAAAAAAATATGCTCGGATTTCAGCTCGGAGTTGAGAGTTTTCCAGCTGAGTACCCGCGGGTGGGGCCTCAGGAGAGGGCCACGAATTCGGGATCTGCAGCTCAAGAGCAGCCCGATTTGTATGAATCTGAAAAAATCCAATTTGGTGAATTGAGAGGTGATTTAGCAGGCTTTGGCTTTCTTCCTGTAACCAATACAACACATTCCTCAGCGGCTACCTCCAGCAGGAGGGGGGTGTTTGTTAGGGATGTGGAGCTCTCCTCCTCCACCCTTCCTGGCAGAGCTCCCAGGAAGGCTTGTTGCTTCGGAGACACTACTGCCAAGAATTTGGAGCTCTGCTCCCCTGCCCTTCCTAGCAAATCTCGCGGGAAAGTTTGTTGCTGCAGCGACACTACTGCCAAGAACTTGGAGCTTCTTGGCAGAGTTCCTGCAACAGCTGATTGCTGTGACATCACTACCAGTTCTTCTGTATCAGATACAGAAGTGATGAGAGGGAAAACCAAAACACAGTCTAAATCAGAGATAAACCTTCCATTTCAACTACCTAATTGGGCTAATATTAATCAAAATTTAGAAAAAAAATTGAATTCAAATAAACAACTCCTTGCCTTACTTGTAAGATATGGTCGTAGTGATGTAAATCCACAGTATGAAACTCTTTCTCTCCATGATATAAAGGAACTCTGTCAAGCTTTGAAAGAAAGTGGGTTCTCTTCTCCTTATTTTAATAATGTGTTGAAAAGTACATTTAATTCTTATGACTTAGTCCCTGCTGATTGTTGAAATGTGGCTTCCCTGATCTTAACCAATTCACAATATCTTTTATGGGAATTGCAATGGAAAAAACTTCTTAATAAATTGGTTGAAAAATATGAAAATACTCCTTCTGAGAATATAGATATTACCCAACTAGCAGGTGATCCACCATAGACCAGAAAATCAGGCAGTGGAATTGCCTTGGCCTACACTCACAGATATTAAAAATGCTGCTAGAAAAGCCTTACTTTCAGTGGAGCCAGCTGGTACCCATGTAAATGCTTAAGCTACTATCAGACAAGGTGATTTGGAGCCCTTTGGTTCTTTCCTATATAGATTAACCCAAGCTGTGGAAAAACAATGTCTAGGTGAACAAGCTCATTCCTGTATTATTCAAAACCTTGCTTTTGTCAATGCTAATGAAGAATGTAAAAAAATTATTTTAACTTTACCTGATCAGCCTCCAACTGTAGCACAGATGCTAACAGCTTGCAGTAAGCTCACCTCTCCAGAACATATTGCTAATGTACAAGTCAATTCTTTTGGAAAGCAGATTGCAGAATCTCAAGAAAGATTTGGAAAAATATTGGGAGATACTTTGGGAAAAGCTTTGGGAGAAAATTTGAGACAACAAATGGAAAAGCTTGAAAAAGCCCTAGAAGCACAAAGAAAAATTTTTGAAAAATCTGTTGGTACTGTACAGTTAGACTCTGATAAAAAGGCTTGTTGCTTTGCTTGTGGTAAACCAGGACACATGAAAAGGGATTGTCCTACAACAACAATCCAACCTAAACAACTTTCTATTTGCCCTCGATGTCGGAAGGGGAGGCATCTTGCTAGGCACTGTCGTTCTCAATTTGACATCGATGGCAAACCTTTGCTGTTAAACTCAAAAAAGAGCGCGGATTACCACCGTGCCTCGACACAAGTTGTGGTACCTCCTTACAATCAATTACCCAGTCAAATGGTTTTGGTATCTCAGTCATTTATCCCTCAGTCAACCATTCCTCAAAATGGTCCCAGCTCAATACCCTCAGGTACAAGGTTTGAGTTGGCCTCCTCAGAATTGATACACCTTTTAAATAATTTTTGTTATGAAGGTATTTCTACTGTAATTATTCTCTTTTTTCAACAAAGACAAATCTTTTGATTATAGGCAAGGCCAGCAACAAAATTTTCGGACTTTCAGTCCTTCAGCTGTTGTTTCAGTGAATTGTAATGAAGAGTTGTAGAGAAAACTTTTAAAGTAAGTTGTAACATTAAGTTCTTTGTCTGCTGCCGGGGATGTGAGCTGCTGGCATCTTCCCATTGTCAAATCCATGTAATGAGACTGATGCTAGAAAATAAACAGCTTGAGACCCATTCCTCAGCAGTCCCGTCCGTTCATGATTTGTACATAGACCCCTGGCCGGCAGTAGTAAGGCCCAGGCACCTTCCAGCCAGGCCATGCTGCCCTCTCTCCATAAGGCTGCTATCCAGCTGGCTGGTTCTGAAGACCCACAGAGCCTTTCACAGCCTGGTCTCACCTGGATCCAGCCCTGAACCCTACTGTTAAGGAAACCTGTCTGACCATCCAGGAGCCACTCTGGCAGTCACATTCACAACACCTAAGCTGGGACTGAAGCCCCTTCACAGCTACACCCCTCACACAGTCAGACCAGGATTCCTTACCAGCTCAACCCCAGGTTTCCCATACCAGGTTCTCAGACATCCAGGTCCTTCAAATAGCTTAATCATGGTGCATCAAGTAAATATCAGCAGCTCCAGCTGGTGCCTCTGGGAAGGGGCCCTGAACAAAGAAACCCCTGGGCTTCATACCCTCACAGCACCAAAGTCTGGGGGTCTCAGCTCCTGCTGTGTCTCAGTGTCCAGTCCCCAGGCTGGTGCCACGGGTCCCTGTGCCCCTTCCAGTGCCAAGGGTTGGCAGTTCGTGGCCTCTTGCCTCGGGCTCATCCAGAGCTCAGCCTGCAGCTCTCATTGGAACTGCAACTTCCTCAATAGCCTGCCTCCCTAACAGGTAAGTGCCAGCCACAGTGGGGCACAAGGGGAAGGGGAAAGGCAGCAGAAAGGGGAGAAGGCAGCAGCCAGAGATTGTATAAGAGAAATAATGTATTTCCTTTTTCCAATCTAAAAACATGCTGAAGCCCTTCTAGTTCTGTCAGCAAAGTGGGTTGCTTGCTGGGTGAATCCAGGGGCCAGCAGCCCTCCTCTTTTGGGGATGACAAGGCCCCTTGTAAGAGTGTTCCTAGCCCTGACAAGGAAGAGTGGGACAGTGGCTGCTCCCCTTGATGTCTAAAGATTTTTGCTTTCTATATGTTTTTCATGTATTTGTAGATTTGTAGACTACTAATAAATGGTTCTACTTTTCCTACCCTTTCCCCCTACCTTTCACAACGGTAAGCTAACCTCCTAACACATTCCTGAAACGCTGTTTAGTCTTGCTTTTTAGGCTAGCAAGGACACTACGTTTTCTACTAGAACTCGGAAGACATAAGAAAGCCCCTGGAACAACTTCAGTGGGGCAGAACCCAGGAGGAAATTACCTAACCAACTGCTCTTCTAATTGAACAATATTTATTAGATATGCTAATTTGTTAAACTTACAAAAAATTGTAGAAATCCAGTGCCAGCTGTGCCCATGACTGTGGGGGCACCTGGAAGCTTCCAATGAAGACTTGGGATTTTTTGGCTATTTTAAGACTTGCAATAATTTCTTTCTTGACATTAGGCAACACCCTGGGCAGAGAAACTTGGCACCACCACCTCCCCCTGCTCTTTCTGGGGCTGCACCTGCTCTGTACCCATCGGCACAGATGGCTGGAGCATGCGGAGGGCACAGAGGGCAGCTTCTGACGTGCTGGGTTGGTCCTCCATGTCAGAGCCTGCAGGGCTGCTGGCAGGGCTTGGATGCCAGGTGGGAGTCCCTCCCTGGGAGCTGGTGGAGCAGGAACTGGCCTCAGGGCTGTTGTCCTCCTTCCCAGCAGCATGGGAGCGCAGCAGCCTCTGGGCCTCCTCACTGCATTGGCCCACAATGAAATTGACAGTGCCATCAACCAGCTGTTCTGTGTATTCCTCCAGGAGAGGCTGCAGCATCTGGACCAAGACCTCCCTATTGTCACGGATCAAGTGGGAGCTTCAGGCAAGCCCTGCCTTAAACTCAGATTTCTGGCAACAGCTGAAGTTTAGGTCACCCACACCTAAAATCACTCTGGCCTGCAAGTTCTAAGCATGGCAGATCAGGTCTATTTATAAAATGAGTTATTTATTGTACAGATATCCAAAACAAGGCCTTAATCTGAGTTACTTACTACATGGTATAAACCAAAAAGCTCATTCAGTAGATTACATAAAACAGTACACAATATTATTGTACCTATATTAAAGCTAGCAAAAGAAATAGTATAGATTAGGAGTCAGATGTAATTTACCACTGAAATGATGATAGTGTACACTAAATCCTTTCATTCAACCTCAGAGGAGTAACAACATAGCAGCTGTCCCTGCTTTGGGGGAAAATCCCACACATTTCCAGAAAATGTGCAGAAGATTTCCCACTTTGTGAAAATTTGGTGTAGCTTTTATAATTTGTAAGGTGAGGTGTCCATCAGTCAGAAATTCCAACTTATCTTTCCAGATGTCACTTCCAGAGCAAGATGTTTGTTGTCAGCTAGGAGTTTTACTCCGGTGGTATGAAAATAACTCACTACAAGTTTGCATTTGCCATGTTTGCATTTTTTTCACCAATTAGCACAAACCAGGTAAGTTCTGGGGCAAGGTGCTCTGTTATTCCACCAGCTAAAAGCAACAGATGAGCTCTTCTGGGGCAATATTCTCTGCTTCACCCATCTGGACCACGGAGGCACATGGCATACAAGACTGCTCTCACTGCCAGCCACCGTGAGGATGCTGCAGGCTCCTGCTCAGCTGGGGAGAGCATCCCTTCCAAAGAAGACTGAGGAACAACTGCAAGGCACTGACAGCTGTTTCCATCCAGGAGGCCAAGAGCTCCCTCTGCCTGGATCCAGCCCTGCATCCAGCCTGGCTGCTGGTCTCTGGTGATTTTCCCTGGGGTGTGATGACACATTCTAGGTATTTTTGTTCCTGCAGAGAAAACCTGACAGACTCTATCAATCTTCTGCAGAGTGGGCACTCCGGTTTCTTCTCTGCCCAACGCAGGATGCAGCCCATGCAGAACTTATGGCCACAGGGTATCACATAAGCTACACCCTCTTGCTCATCATGACAAATGGGGTAGCTCCACTCTGTCCCCATGGCTTTGTCTGTTCTCCATGGCAATACAGGGAGTCCTGAGAAGCTGCTCCCCATCACTGGCAGCATCAAAGTATCTCACACACTGCAACAAAATGGAGAAACCTTGGTCCCTTGCTGTCCCAAGGAGGANGGGGTGTGATGACACATTCTAGGTATTTTTGTTCCTGCAGAGAAAACCTGACAGACTCTATCAATCTTCTGCAGAGTGGGCACTCCGGTTTCTTCTCTGCCCAACGCAGGATGCAGCCCATGCAGAACTTATGGCCACAGGGTATCACATAAGCTACACCCTCTTGCTCATCATGACAAATGGGGTAGCTCCACTCTGTCCCCATGGCTTTGTCTGTTCTCCATGGCAATACAGGGAGTCCTGAGAAGCTGCTCCCCATCACTGGCAGCATCAAAGTATCTCACACACTGCAACAAAATGGAGAAACCTTGGTCCCTTGCTGTCCCAAGGAGGAGATGAAGAAATGCCAAAGCCTCTGGGGAAGGATACCCTCCTGACTCCTGAAGCCCTAGTGTCCTTCTCACTACCACCCTGGAGATGCTCAGCCCTCCAGATCTTACAGGTATGCTTGACAGGCTGTGACTTTTCTGAGAGCCTGGGAAGATGGTCTCTGGCAGCTGAAAATATGTAGCTTGTCTGTGATAAAGAGATATTGGGAATTAAGTGGTTCAATACCTTTGAGGTCCTGGATTTTTAATTAAATTTTAGGGCTGGGGGCTGGATTTTTCCTTTCTTTCTATCTTTTTTGTTTTAAGTTCACTCTTGAATCAGAAAATGTCATTAATTGAATGCAGTTTTTGTAAGGGGGAAGTTATCTTCTTACAAAGTAAACATTGTGGACAAAATTCCAATATGGCCCTATCAGGCACTGTGCACATCAGCTGGGTATGCTGGTCAAGCATTACCTGTGCAGGTGATCTCTAGTGAAGACTAGATGTAGGCTTTGCTCCCTGCTGACAGGTCTCGGGGGCTCTGAGAACCTGTGCACCTTTGATGACCAGAGCTGCATAAAACTTTGTAGGAGACTTAAAAGGCACAATTGCCTTAAACACCAATCACAGAATCACAGAATCAACTAGGCTGGAAAAAACCTCTGAGATCATTGAGTACAATCTATGACCAAACACCACTTTGTCAACCAGGCCACAGCACTAAGAGCCACGTCTAGTCTTTCCTTAAATACCTCCAGGGACAGTGACTCTACCACCTCCCTGGGAAACCTATTTCAATGCCCAAAATCACCCTTTCTGTGAAGAATTCTTCCTAATGTTCAGCCTAAACCTCCCTGGTACAGCTTAAGGCTTTGTCCTCTTCTGTTGCTGGTTGCATGGGAGAAGAGACCGACCCCCACCTGGCTGTACCCTCCTTTCAGGGAGTTACAGAGGCTGATAAGGTCACCCCTGAGCCTTCTCTTCTGCAGGCTAAACAACCCCAGCTCCCTCAGCTGCTCCTCATAGGACCTGTGTCCCAGACCATTCACTATCCTTGTTGCCCTCCTCTGGACATGTTTGAGCATCTCAACATCCTTCCCAAACTGAGGGGCCCAGAACTGGACACAGCACTCAAGGTGTGGCCTCACCAGTGCTGAGTACAGGGGAGAATGACCTCCCTGCTCCTGCTGGCCACACTGTTCCTGACACAGGCCAGGATGCCGTTGGCCTTCTTGGCCACCAGGGCACACTGCTGGCTCATGTTCAGTGGGCTGCCAACCAGCACCCCCAGGTCCCTTTCTGCCTGGGCCCTGTCCAGCCACACCGTCCCTAGCCTGTGGTGCTGCAGGGGGTTTTTGTGACTTGAGTCTAGGACCTGGCACCTGGACTTGTTAAACCTCATATGGCTGGACTTGGCCCATCTATCCAGCCTGTCCAGGTCCCTCTGCAGAGCCCTCTGACCCTCTCATGGATCAGTCCTTGCTTGCAGCTTGGTGTCATCTCAAATTTGCTAATGGTGGACTCAGTCCCCTCATCTAGACTATTAATGAAAGTATTCAGCAGGACTGGCCCCAGAACTGATCCCTGAGGGGCTCCAGTAGTGACCAGCCCCCAGCTGGATGCAGCACCATTCACCTCCACTCTCTGGGCCCAGCCATCCAGACAGTTCTTAAACCCAGCAAAGAGTGCTCCTGTCCAGGCCGTGGGCTGACAGCTTTTCCAGGAGTGTGCCGTGGGAGATGGTGTCAAAGGCTTTGCTGAAGGTCAGGTAGACAACATCCACAGCCTTTCCCTTCATCCACCTGGTGGGTCAGCTGGTTGTAAGAGATCAGGTTGGTCAAGCACAACCTGCTCCTTCTAAATCCGTGCTGTCTGGGTCTGATCCCTCAGCTGTCCTGTAGATGCTGTGTCACCACACTCAGGAAGATTTGCGCCATAACCTTACTAGGCACCAAGGTCAGGCTGACAGGCCTGTAGTTTCCTGTGTGTTCCTTATGGGCCTTCTTATGGATGAGCATCACATTGCCTAGCCCAGTCATCTGGCACCTCCCTGGTTACTCAGGACTGATGGTAAATGATGGAATGCATCTTGGCAAGGTCTTCTGCCATCTTCCTCATCAGCCTAGGATGGATCCTGTGTGGTCTCATAGACTTGAGAGCATCTGAGTGGCTCAGCAGGTCACTAACTGCTTCCTCCTGGATGACAGGGAGGCTATTCTGTTCCCTGTTCCCATCTACCAGCTCAGGAGGCCAGTGTCCTGTGGACATTCTGTCTTATTGTTGAAAACTGAAGAAAAGAAGATGTTAGGTACCTCAGCCTTTTCCTCATCTTTGGCAACTATACTCCTTGCCCCTCCAACATACTTTAAGATCACCAAAGGACTATGGCAAACTCTCCAAAGAAACAACTGTTCATCTGTAACAACTGAAGCTCCCCCTCCCTGAACATGCCTCTGTGAAACTGAGGCTGTGAGTTAACCCACCTGAGAGGAATGTGAGATAAGATTGTCTGGGTGTTATCTCAGACTAGCAGGAGGAAAACAGATACTGGAGGTGCACTGATACTGAACAGAAAGAATCCACACAGAAAGCCAACTCAGCAACTGTGCTGAAAATCAGCTCTGAGTGTGGCCAATGAGCATTAATTCCTTTGTTTGCTAAAATGTATAAATAGGGAAAAGTTGAACACCTTGAGAACCACATCAGCAAGAAGACCAGGATGAAGAAAGATGCAACAGAATGCTTTCTGGATCCAAGTGTGGTGATAGCTTTTTACTTAAACTGTCTCACTCTTTCTCTCTCTTGGGCCCTCCTCTCTTTCCTATTTCTGTCTATCTCTCTACTTCATGTTGACTGTTAAATAAAATCCATACTTTTGACTTTGGCACATGGTGGTGTCTGCGCCTTAATTCAGGTAGGGGCATCTGTCAGTAGTTGGATCATAACAGATGTGCTGACACAACAGACTGCTGCTGTGAGAGAGTGAGATATGCAGCTGATCCTTGGGGTTGGCACTGGAGAAGGCAGGTGCAGCTCTTATCTTCCCTGGAGGGTTTGTGCATTGGTGTTACATCCTACTCCTATGTGGAAGGGAGCAAACAAGATTTGCAGATGTTCACAGGTGAAAAAGAATGGCAAAAACCAAAAAGGTCCAAAAAACCCTCACAAATTTTTATTAACAAACTACACACTCAGCATGGCAATTGGTATATATTTTGCCACTATCTTCTAATAGTAAGAGAAACAAAAGAATAAAAGAATAGAGGGAAGAATAAGGGGAAAAAAGATCAGGTACGAGAGGAAAGAAGTTCATGGCCCTGGGTCCAGCACTGATCCAGCCAACAAGTGTCCAGGATCCTGAGAAAATGCCACTCAGCCTCTGTGGTGGTACATTTTTATAGGCAAGTTTTCCCCATTCTGGGATTAGGTTCCTCATTTCTTCCATTTCCTCTGGAAATGGGCGGGGGGAGGGGGGGGGGGGGGCTTTGTGGGTTTTTTGGTGGTCTTGGTTCTCCCTCTATTGGTCTTGCTTGCTCCTGCACTGAAGCTGTCACTTTATGTTGTGTGGTCACCATGGANGGGGGTGGGCTTTGTGGGTTTTTTGGTGGTCTTGGTTCTCCCTCTATTGGTCTTGCTTGCTCCTGCACTGAAGCTGTCACTTTATGTTGTGTGGTCACCATGGACTGGAACAGGAAATTCTGCTCCAGAATAGTGCTGCCTTATCTTCATATGGCTCCCCTTTCCAGGCACAGCCTGTTATTGCCTTCTTGATGGCTGTTGGTGTTTAAGGCATAGCAATGTGTTAACTCTTTATTGCTTAGGTTTCTACATTGGTCAAAAACCCAGTTACCATCTGATAGGGGACAAAAGTCATCCTTAGGGCAGAGAAGGGCTTCACATTCTTATAGACAGGACAACATTTGCACCCCTTTTTTCCCTTTCTCTTTTTTTCCTAGTGTTGTGTTTCTTTCACTTGTTGTTGTTGCAGACTTAAGGTGCCAGATGCTACTTTTCCACTGTAGATATATTAATATCTGTAGGGAAGGCATTGATTTGTACAGAAGGGAGTGTGAAGACAAATTCTTCCTAGATAAGGATGAAGGGTTCCCTGAGTTAAGGGCTGCTTGGGCAATGATCAAGCCAGAAGGATTTTATAAAATTTGGATGGAGAGTATTCTCAGATCAGAAAATACAGGTCTCTCTTTTTTGCTTACAATTTAATTCAGTTTAATGAAATTCAAATTAATATAACAGAAGGAAAGGATTGTGGTCCACTATAGCCTGAACTGCAGGTGTTCCATTCTGCAGTTCAAAACATTTTTCCCTTCAGGTACCGCAAGATGTCCTTCAGCAGATCAAAGAATTGCAGCAGCTTTTCACGTGGAAATGGACAGGGTTGTGTTGGTTTTGTAGCTACCGTGGGCGGGGGGGCTGCGGTGTAGGTTGTTGCTGGCGCTGGAGTAACTGCTGGTGCTGGCTTCTTTCCCATCGTGGTCCAGATCCAGTTGTAGTAGTACTGCGTGGAGCTGGAGACTGCAGGCCGTTTAGGCCTGGCACAGCCTACTCCCCAGCTGGTCACACCAATTTGCCAGAAGAAGCCAGCACGCTTATCTTGGCAGACAAGAGGCCCCCCACTGTCACCCTGAAGCAGAGCAGAGAGGATTAAGGTGCTTTTGCATGCCCCTGTAAGCAGTTAGAGCTGGCTCCTTTACTCTCCCAGCCCCTGCCAGAACTGGATTCCTGGCAGAGCAAGGCTCTGCTCAAGTGCTGGGACCTGCAGAGCCTTGACACCCTTGGGAGCAGGTTTGGGGGCCTGTAAGGTGGGGCTTTCTGTCACCCCTGTGCTTGGATGTTTCAGGGTTGGCATCTGGACCTCAATGAGCAAGGACCCACAGATGGCAAAGGGGGCAGAAGCTCCAGTGGTGATGCAGAGCTGGGGCTGGGAGAGAAACTGGCCAGGGAAAGCAGGCACTGGGCTGTGCTTGGGTGATGTAATGGGGCTGCCCACACTGCTGGGGGCTGGGGGACTCATAGCACGCTCCTACCTGGCAGGTGCCAACACCGCCCTGCCCAGCACACACGTGGAAGTCGTAGATGTACCCTTGCAGCCACTCGCTACTGTTGCAGAGCTGGTTATTGACGACCTGGACCTTGGCTTGCTGCAGGACATCTCTACCTGATGCTGTGAGCAGAGAAAGGAATGATTTCCCAGCAGCTCCTTGCCCATTTTCCTGGCCTGTTTGTTGAAGTCCTTCCCTAGGGCTTGGCTCTGCCTCTTAAGAGCTGTTGGAGTGCTGTGTCACTGCTGTCTGGCATTGGGCCAGACAGGCCAGGCAGGCCTGTCCCATTGGCAGGCCAGGCCCATCTCTCCAGAGGCATATGTCCCACAGCCCAACTCTCATTTTGGCCTCTGCTGTCAGGAAGCCCCAGCCATCCCTCCCTGGTGTGCCAGCCTTTCCCTCAGGGCATAGGTACTTTATGGGAACTCACATTTTACAATTCTGTCACCCCAGCCAGCAACGTAGCAGTTTTTCAGCTCTGACACTTTCACCGAAGGACCAGGCAGACAGGCGGTCTGAATGGAGGACCTGCACCGCACTGGCTTGTCCAATTCCAGCAAGGCAATGTCGTTGTACTCAAGATCAGGAATATATCTCTCGTGAATGATCAGCCGCTTAATCCGGCGCACTTCCACATCAGGGCCCGACTGGCCCAATGAGGTGGCTCCAAGCACAACAGCCCACTCACTGAGGGGACTGGAAGGCAGATGGAGAGAGGGGTGAGAGGGA
The DNA here is from genome assembly GCA_013397555.1 of Urocynchramus pylzowi. Lineage (NCBI taxonomy): Eukaryota > Metazoa > Chordata > Aves > Passeriformes > Fringillidae > Urocynchramus > Urocynchramus pylzowi. Next base: position 27,021 of record VZRH01002014.1, read on the forward strand.
GTAGAATCATGTGCTGCAACAGCCCAGCACTTCCCTGCCTTCTGCTTCCTGAGGCAGAGAGGAAAATAGGACTACAGAGAGCGAAAGTAGACTCATGATATGTTCAGCTGGAGGCTGCTAGGAAGCAGTGGCATGAGCCCAGTCTTCTCCCTGAGCAGTCTCTCAGCTGGGCCCTGCAATGTCCTGGCACTAGGCCCACTGCAAGGAAATGGGATGGGAATAGCATGCACTGGTGGTGTGGGGATATCCCCGTGCCCATGTCCTCCTTACTTGGTCATGTTGACAAAGCAGTGGGCAGCTGTGAGGAGCCACTGTGCGCTGACGAGGGTCCCTCCACAGACATGCACAGCTACTGGTGGGTTCCAGTAGCAACTGACACTGGCGATTCCTGCCCAGGCCCCAGTCCCTGGCATGACATCTGTGCCACCCACAACGCGTGTTGAGCCGAGGGTAGTACTCATGGGCCGGAGCCCACAGGTCTGTCTGTAAGCAGAAAGTCATTACTGTCCTGTGAGAAGGCTTCCACAAAGCTTTGGTTGCAAAGCCAGCAGGGCTAGGGAACTGCCTGGGATGTGCATATTTTGGGCCGTTTCTGCTTGAGCCCTGTAGACAAGTGCTGGGTGCTGGTGATAAACTGAGGCTCCTGCCCAGGGTTTTGGAAACTGGTATGGCCACAGGTGGCAAGTGGGCATCCTCAGGGAGCCCCCTAAGCCTTTGACTAGGTCCCCTCAGGTCAAGCCTGGGGCTACTTACCCACAGGTGCCATGTGCAGGCCCGCACAGAGCCAGTAGGATGAGGGTGCACAGCAAAATCATGGTGGTCAGAGACACAAGTCAGCTGCAAGGAGAGAGGGCTTGTCACCTCCAGTGCAGCTGCCAACGTAGTGCCCACAGAATTTGCACTGCCGCAGTGTCCTTGGCCCCGGAGCTGATGTCACAGAGGGACTGGTTCCATGTTCTGGGCATGGTGCTGGTCTCTAGAGGCAAGGGGGAAGGGCAATGTAGAGCCATAGAACCACAGAAAAGTCTGGATTGGAAAGTACTTAGTTTCAAACCCCAGCCATGCACATGGATGCCTCCACTACACCAGGTTGCTCAGAGTCCCATCCAAGCTGGCCTCAAATGGTAACAGGAATGGGGGATCCACAGCTTTTCTGGGCAGGCAACCTGTGCCACTACTGTGACAATGATACAAGATTTTACTTGTCATCCAAAAATCCTACAGAACTTGTAGCAACAATTAAAAGCAACACACATTCTGATTTTTAAAAACAATTTGTGAAATTGTTTTCATTTGCTGTGCTTGAGACAGAAAAATCAACTAAACAAATGTAATTCGAAGCCTCAAGAAAAAAAAGTCTCAATGCCTAAGCTCTTTTGGTGTTGTTTAGAAACTATGAAGAATTCTAATTAAAAGCCATTTTCCTTCAAGAAGCCCGAGCCCCTTTGCATTTGAGCCTGTTTATTTAGTTGTTTCCATTGGACTGCTGAACAGCTTACCCCTATTTTGAGAGGTACAGCAGAGGCTGTGCATTGGACTGCCAGTGCAGTTACTGCCAACAAGTTCCTCTTTGATTACCAAATTCCAATTTTCTTAGCTTTCCTTTGATGAAGTTTAGGGAGAACCAAGGAGATGGAAGGTTCCTGCCCAGGTATCGAGTCCAGTTTCAAGTTCCCTGGTGTGCTGTACAGCACAGACACAGAAGGATCAAATGTCAGCAGCCTAAGACACTGCATTTCCAGCTGCTGTCCCCAAGACCTGGAAGCTCCTAGGACCTGTATTCCCTTATTACACTACACCCTTGCCCTCCTCTCTGAGTGGGCAGTTCCAGCCCTTTGGAGGGACCCTTTCCCTTTGGGCCTGACTTGCCTGCCCACAGCTGCATTTTGCAAATCCTAGCTCAGGGAGACTTTGGCTCACACAGGAGAATGAGTGGGACTGCACACATGACTATCTGTGAAAACAGGCCACTTTATTTCTACAGCAACTAAGTCACCATCAGCCCTTGAGCACATGTGGAGGAGGAGTGTGGGCAGGACAGAATGGGCCTTTGGCACTGAGGCTACCTTTGGATCAGCAGGCACTGCCACACAAGGAGAGGGCTGTGGTCCACTGCAGCCTAAACTGCAGCCAATCAATCCCTCCCTAGCATGCCTTAGGCTCCAGGCTGCCCGCCTTCAAGCTGCAGTTTGACTTGAGCGCAAGATAAGGCTCGGCTTTTGTTTCCTTGAACTCAGTAAATCTGGTAATCCCTTTTTCCTGCCTTGGTTACAGGGGAAAAGAGAAACAAAAATATTTATTTCAGTTTGTTGCTGTAGTTCTTTGGCTTTTAAGACAGAAACGCTCTTCATGCTGTGCCAGCAGTGGTTTTTCAGGTGAAGCGGGCATGAGCTCTAGGCCTTTGGCTTTTGCAAAAGGAAAAGGATAAAAAGAGGAAAAAAAGAGAGAAAAAGAGAAAAAAGGAGAAAAGGAAAGAGAAAAGAGAGAAAAAAGAGAAAAAAAAAGGAGGAAAAAATATTTTAAAAAAGACAAAAAAGAAAATAAAAAGAAGGTAAAGGTTTTCCCTGAAAAGTGCGTTTGCACTAAGGGAAGCCTGGACCTCGTGTGGCACAATTTCACAAGTTTCACCCTTGCAGGCTCTTGAGGGCCTTTGTTGCTAATGGCCATGTCCTATAGTCAAGTGTGATCTAAGGAGGCCTGCAGGTGTCACCTTAGCACATTGAAAGCTGCTGTGGTCAAAACTGCAGGTTTTTGATTTTGCTCTGTTTTGATACTTCCCTCAGTTTGGAAACACCCCA
>VZRH01002014.1:29868-44584 GCA_013397555.1 Urocynchramus pylzowi
GAACAGGGCAGGAAATTAATTTTTGGTCTGAAACTCTCAGCCTCTCCCTCTGTAATAAATACTTTCAGATTCCCACTGCATTCAATATGGGTGATACCACAGGGAGTTTTTTATGGCTATGGGAAAAACGACAAGCCTGTGTTTTTAGAACTGTGCCTGGAGGAGAAACCATGCTGAGGTGTGATGGTTATGGATTTGGTTATGGACTTGCATGGACACAGGGATGGATGATGCCTGGGAGGACATAAGAGAGCTGTACACACCCAGCCCTAGCTTGTACCTTCCCCTTGCTATACAGATAAAGAGGCAGCAACTAACCAGGGAATGATGAGCAATGCCGTCAATACTCAGTATGAGAAATCGGAAGCGGGGTGTCTGCTGAGATCCTGGTAGAAGGGCCACCACTATTGTGGGTTTGTCCACTGCACGAAGTCCCTACGCCTGCTGCACAGTGTTACACACAGCAAAAATATTACAGCTTTTAAACCAAGGGGGAAAGCTATCACGGCTCTCTGCAGGGTGTGGGGAATCCCCAGCTGCTGCATTGGTGTCCGGTTAGCGCAATACCATTAAGCACAGCCTGTCTGAGCCTCAGGCAGCTCCCAGCACAGGCTCTCCCAGCAAGCATTTCAGCTCTTAAGTGATTTCAGCTCTTTAGTGACTTCAGCTCTTAGCTTGCTAGGTGCCGCAGCGGCAGACGCAGGGAGAGAGGAGAAGAGCTATGTGAAGTTCCACAGAGATTTCTTTATTCGTGTCTTCTGTGAGGGGTGTCAGTGACAGCTCTTCCAATGAACTGTGCAAGGGTAGGGGTTTTTATAGGATTCAGGGGTTTTGAAATTGTCCAATAGTAAGGGTCGAGGTGAATGTAACCTATAGCCTTATGGAGAGATAAGAGAGGGTCTGAGGGTGGAAGAGGGGCTTCTTTGTCCAGTCAGCATGACTTGGCATTTCCCATCTTAGGCTGCTGACTGCCTGGGAGGCCTTGCAGGCCCTGTGCCTGCCACAGAAAGCCTCCCCAGAAGCTCTGGTGTGAGCCTTCACCACAGGACTAATTCATAGTTTGATTTCTCACAGAGGCTGCTCCTAACTTGGAGAGGTCAGAAGAATGATGTGATGACTGCAGACATTGATCTGTGATTTCTTTTTTTGTTCTTGAGTTCATTATCATGGGGCTGATTTGATCTTGTCACCTTGTGTCATGCAAAGATTTTTAAAAAACCTGCTGAGTCATGAACAAATCTGAGTTGTTCAGCCAAAGCTGAAATTTGAGAAGAGGTTTCATAATTTCAGGAACACTTGTTGCCAGCACTTGTTGCAAAACTGGAGCAGGCACAGCCACTGGCATCATGAACAGCACAGCTGGAAGCAAGAAAGAGGAGGCCTTTTCTCTGACAGAGCAGGACTACTACTGCAACAATCTATATCACCCACTAATCTCCTTCGGGCTATGTGGGCACTATGTGAGGTCTTCTGCAGGCAGGTCCATGTGGCCAGTTGTTATTCTGAGGGAAAGTGGCATTGTTTGGCAAGATGACTTATTTCCAGGCTTTTTTTTTTTTTTTTTAAATTTAGGGCAGTTTAAGTGTATAATTTAGCTAAACACATCTTCCTTAGAGGGATCCTGCCTTTAATAATGGAAGTGTGGGGAAGAAAGCAGTTTGTCCTTATACAGAGGTGAAATAGGTGTTTCTCCTCCATGGCTCTGGGCATGCCTGCACAGACCTAGAGGTATGAGCGCAGCCCAGTAATAATGGCTGAACTGGTCCACATCTGATGCCCACTTTGAATGAATAGAATAGTAAAAATTCCAGAGCAGAGATCAGGAGGAAGATGGGATCCTCTTCCACAGTTTCAATTTTAATTTTTTAAAGACTCAGTACTGTGGCCAGGAATGAAATAAAACACATGTAAGGGGACAGCAGAGATAGAAAAGTGGAAGTTTGCAATTGACTTCTAATTTAATTTAAGAAATGACTAGGAAGAAAAAGATGGCATATATATATATGTATATATACATACACACGCACAAATATATACACACAAATATTCAAAGATGGAAATAGTATTTCTGTAGAATTTGAAAGATTTAAAATACAGGAGGAATCAAAGTAATAACACATGACAGTATAAAAACTCCAAGAATATACTTATTGAATATAGAATATATAGAATATATAGAATATACTAATTGCAATTCTCATTCCATAATTTAACAGTTCCAAATCTGCTTGCATGAATCCACAAAAGATACATTGGTAGTGAAATGAAAAGATAAAAAAGTATGTTTACTCTTGCATGTATTGTGTATATATATATATATACTGTAACTCCAAAATATTTTTTTTCACCACTTCTGAAAGACATAGCTTGCACTGCAGGTATTGCATCTTTATAGTATTGCACATTAGGGTTTTAGCTTCTATTCTTCAAAAGATTTTAAGGATTTGTCTCACAAGATTTTTTACAATAGTAGAAAAACAAATCATTAAAATCTAAATTAGAAGCTTTCCTAAAACTAATGCCATGAAGAGAGAACAATGATGACAAATTACACTGTGATTTGCAAGTTATCAGGCAATTAAAGACCAGAAGCTTACAAAAATGAAGTGACTGCCTAATCTATCAACTGCAAATGCTCTGTAACAAGTGGTGAAATTGAAAGTCAGTAGTCAAAAGGGTGCAAATCAGTATCAGTCTAACAGATGAACTAACCTGAAAAAATACAATTCTGTGCAGCTGGTCAGAGACCAATACTGCAAAATCAGTTAAAGTCTGACAATCAATGATGAGATTCTCAAAACCATCTGATAAATTCAGAGTACAAGTTCCAAAGTCACACCACTGTTTCTGGAAATCCCATCTCTAAAATGCTTGGTTTTGCTATCTGTTTCTTCTTTTCCATATTACCATCCAGCCACTTTTATATATCAAATTGTATACTATTAGTGTAAGATTTTTTTTAATGTGTAATTCCTAAAGAACACCATGAAAATAAAAAATCCAAACTTAAATCAAATTGGAATTGTATTTATTTCTCCTCTTGAACTTTATAACATTCACTACTACTTACATATCTGAAATATAATTCTGTTTCACAACAGCTTCTATTTCTACAAATGTGGAAACCACATACAGTTTTGCATTAAGAAAACATCTACTGCTCAATGAGCAGTCTGCAAAGAAGTAACAGTTCACGGTAACTCTTTCTTTCTTACCTGACTGTCAGTATTAACCCATTGCCAAGAAACAATAACACAACTCCAAAGGAAAGGGCATAAGTTTCACATACAAAATTATATTTAATAATTTGTGCAGATGTTTGGTCTATAGATGAAAACAGTTCCAGGGTAAATACTTACATATTGCTCAAAATGCTCCAAGGAAAATAAAAGTTTATCTGAGACATGCCCTGAGCTATCTAGATTTTTAATAGTGCAATGTTGCAGTGATGCCTGGTTTCACCCTGGCTTTTGCAAATGAAACACAATAACTGCTCACAGAGCTCCTAAATGGCTGACACAGCACAGTATTATATGCACTACAGCAGTTCTTGTAGCTTTGCCAAATTTCTCTCCATCCACTGGATATTGAGCTGAATTGTGGCAATTGCCTCTTTTACACAATGCAGTTGAGAACTCTCCTCTGATTTTGACTCAAAAAATGACTTGACCTGCATAGCAAGAATAAAGAAAGACAAATAAAATCTTAATTAAAATCAACATTAGCCAGATAAATAGGTTCAGCAGCAAAGGCTATACACATGTTGCAGGAAATTCATTTTTGAGAATTGTTTATATCTATGCAGTAAACAAACCTCTCAAAGGAGTTCCCAAAATGCAAGGAAAGTGTTTTTCACAGATACAGCAGCAATAACTCATTTGGTTTCAATATGTCATTTCACCACTAAACAGACATTCATTTACCATATCACAAAGCCAACAGAGAGTATGCAGAGTTCTGGAAAAGGAGTTCTATTCTGTGACAAAGAATTGGTTGTTGCAAGCAACCCTCTTCAGCATTCTGGAACAGCCCCCACACCCAATCATCATCATAACTGTCAATGCTAACACTTAAAATGCTATAGATCAAACCATTAACACCTAGCTCTATCAAATTATCTGAATGAAAATATTAGACTAAATGGTAAACAATTCTTAACTTCAAGGCCTTGTTAGGGAAGACAACAGAGCTTTCTAAAATTCTATTAAAAATCTCTTGGCTGATACTCAACTTCCAAAATAACTCTTTGGGATTGATGACGGAAAAAAACAGCAAAAAAGCAATTTTTATGGCACAGTATCACATTTCAGAGATACAGAAAGCCTATCTTGTTTACAAAATCTAGACCACAATTACACATAAGTCAATATTTTGTGAGACAGTGTGTTCCAGTGTACAGGAAGACACAACAGTATAAACCAATAACTGGGTTCAACTCTGTAATGCAACTCTGTCACAGACTCGGTATACAATCTCCCAATGTCTATGCATGTATTTGCCATGCATGAAATAGGGAAAGCAACTAATATAGACACAAGAATATAAATAACATGTGAACATGTTGACATGTGTTTTCCTCATCCTTCAAGTAAATGAAAACAGCATTGGCACTAGAAAATACCCCTTTTTCTGGTAGATTGTGCCACCAACCTCAAGCAGATGTGCCTTCGTTGAAAACTGAGAAGTTGACCAGGTAACGATATTCTGGATAGTATATGAGCCTAGGTGAAACCTGTAAGACAAATATTTTCAGCTAGGAGACACTTCAAGATGCAGTTTTATATGCATTCTTTTCTACTATTTCTACTTTTTTTTGTTTAGTAATTCAAAAATATTAAAAGCACTTGAATGCAATACCTTACATTAAAATTACATACCTTATTTTTCAAAAGAAATATCTGTTCTTAGAAATCCAAGCCTCTAGCTCCCTATTCCCTCTAAAATGTAACATCAGAGCAAAAGCCATTTTGAAAATAAAGTCTGAAAACTTTCAAACTTCTATCACAGATCAAACAGTAAAGAACTGAGGACACCACACAGTGAATATCAAAATCCGTATTTGTGGTATGTATGTGTTCAATTCTACCAGAACTGAACTTGCAACCAGGTTTTCTTTCAAGTGAGGTAAGTCTTGGTTATGAAGAGCTTGCTAGAGCAAAAGTTTTCATAGAGGAAAAACTTTTTCAGCAGCATGAAACTATTTAAAATCAAAGCTGGGATTTAGAAACAGAGGATTCTAGTACTGTTGGCTTTTTGAAGACTTGGGGGGGGCAGCTTTCCTGCTGGGTGCCCTTCAAGGACAGTGAAAGACAACATATTTCTGAAGCAAGTGGGATATTTTGGTTACTTGGTTTCAGGAGTGCTGTGACAATTCAGAAAATATAAATACTGAATTATTTCCCTGGATGTCCTTTTGAATCCATTTAATCCACATAAATATCTTGCAACTGAACTAATCATCTTAGAGACAGCAACCTTTCAAGAGAAATTAAGATCAAGATTGTTTAGAATTACTCTGAGGCTCTAGGATGATTGTTGAGAGTTCAAATTTAATGTAGCAAGTTATATTTGTAAACTCTGATTTTAAAACATTATTTAGAATTTTAATATGAATCTTATATGAATGCTCATTTATTGTCTTGTTTGAAACAAAGAAACAGGTGCTTTTTCCACTGTGAGTTTGAAAGTTTCAGCTGCATCAAAAGCCTTACTTTCGTGTAAGTTTTTCCCAGTTCTCTTTGACGAAGTCCCAGGCCAGCAAATATCCAGGCAAACTCTGGCTAACGGTTGCTATGATATGTGAAAGCTCCTGTGACCTGATGATTTCTCCTTCAAGACTGTTCTGCATTAGCCTAGGAGACAAAGAATATGCAAAGAGACAGGAAAAAAACATCATTCATATGTTCACAAGGGTTTCCTGAAAGTCCTCAATTAGATGGAAAAGAGGATATAATACATAAAGCAAGCAAATTGTGGCACCTGGAAGAAATCAATGTTACATTTTATTACAACATCTGTATTTACTTAGCTTTAATTTCCAGCAGTCAGAATGACCTTAGCTCTAATCCAAGTACCTGAATTTTCACTGGTATTAGAAAAGATGAAGTAAATTCTAGTAATTTGTAAAAGAAAAACAATACATTGAAGATGTAAGAGAGGGAAGCTACATTAGCAGGACAGATTTGTGAAGCTGAAGACTACATTAGCAGGACAGGTTTGTGTTCTCCATGCAGTATTAAGATTTAGTCTAGAGAGAGGAACACAGTGTAAAGTCAAATTTTCACCCAAAGAAAGAAATGGAAAAAAGAAGAGGAAAAAAAATCCGAACAAAAAATATACCTCAACTAGTTATTATTTTGATTATAAAGATATATCAATATTTTAAGGTTCTACAGAGCAGCCTGCAATTTTGCTACCTGCATTGCAAAACCTGAAATTTTGTGTTACCAGTAGTACAAAGCCTGTTAGTTCAATTATTCTCTCTTTATGCATATTCAGAATTTGGTTTTTTGTGCTGCTCTGTTACATAAGTTATTTTTAAGTAAAAAATATCAGGTTCTTTGTGTGTATGGAAGCCTGTGCAAAACATCTGGATGGATTTTCTTTAGTAATGAGAAATTCTTTCAACAATAGAAAAAAGGAAATGCCCTTTTCCAAGAAGATTTTATCACTTGTAATTTACACAGCATACAACTTTTTGGCTTCTTCATACCAGATCAGCTTTCTGGCATCTTCTGTGCTGGCCAAGGCTTCAATCACTTTGCTTTTCTCTGCTTCAGAGACTGAAGAGAAGTACATCTTCAGGAGGAATTCCCAGCCATCATCAGACTTGGCTCCAACTGCAAATATGGCTTTCATAACATCACTAGGCAGACTACAGGGAAAAAAAAAATAAAAGGAAAACAAAACAAATACACATAGGAGGTACAAAAATGCTCACTTGAGGAAAGAAAAAAGAAGTCACAAAATTAAAATATTAACTTGAAGGAGATGCCTCTCTTTGAGCAATTTGATTCTGTAGCAATTGTTAAGATTTGGCATTACTAAACTCAGGCCAATCTAATACTTTCAGTCACTAGGAAAAAGCAAATAATTTAGCCACCTAAAAACAAAGTAAATTGCACACAAAATTGAGAATTTTCTACTGCTCAAAATGCACATGAATCCACAGCAGAATGAATTCTGCAGGATAAAAACATGTGCTTTGGCTTTGCCACTAAGTAATCTTCTTTCAGCTTGCAGCTCAGGAAATGCAGATGAAAAAAAAGGAGACAAAGCCTAGAACAGTCATCCTCTCATTGTGAAACAGCAATTACCTCTATACATGGAACAGTTAAAGACAGAATCACATTCTTTATCAATACTAAGTCAGTGGTGGTGGTGTGGTGGGTTTCTTTTCAATTGTTCTGTTTGCTGTTAGAGTGTTTTTCCCAAGTACAATGATGGCAATGTAACAGGAAAGCAGATGGGTCAAAGAAGTGAAAGCTCAGTTTTTGTGGTACCTTGTTGATCCGTTAGACTTCATCCATGTCTCAAACATCTTAGCAGCAGTTGTACTACAGTTTCTTATATCATGGGTGCAGGCAAAAGCCAGCAGTGTTGACCGGAGCTCTCGTTCAGACAGGGTCCCATCATCTGTCCAGTGCTGTTCATCCATTTTATCTCCAAGCAAGTGCTCTATCCTATGCTAAAGGAGGAAAAAGTTACTAGCAATAGCTTATCCCTTACAAGAGGATTTTCTATATATAAAATTATATATATTTATATATATAATTTATATAATTATATATTTTCTATATATAAAATTAGTTTAAAGTAGGAAAAAAAATAAAAGGTCGAGCTTTCAAACTGTGGAAGCTAAACACAGTAGTTTTTTATCTATTTATTTCAACTTACACACGTTATTTCTTAACTGTAGGAATAAGTATCAGATACCACATAAATCTGAAAGATGGGCCAGGTTACATCTTAAACTGCACGTCGAAACGGAAGACTCCTTTTTGAGCCTTGGCTCAGACTTGCTTGCAATCAGCTTACAATCACAAAGTACTACAACTTCTGTATGTTTAACTGCTTTTAACTTCACCAAGTCACAGTAAATATGCCTTCATTTAGCACAAAGATATGACTTTTGTATGTCTATAGGCTGAACACCCTCCAGTTTTGTAGTTCTGCAGCTTGCCAAAACCACAGCTAGATGCCAGATCAGCTACCACATCTCAGCTGAAAATTTTGAACTTAAATAAAACTGCATAGACACTGCATTGCAAAACAGAGCTCGGACTGTTTATAGAAGATACATAACAACTTTGGGTAAATAAAAATACTGCTCTTTTTTTCTTATGTTTCCTTAAGCACTCACTAATTATCCCTTCCTAGCATAAAGAAAAAAAGTCTGCTATTTTATCTAATAATTTAATAATTTTCTTATAGACTAAATCCCTTTACTGATGTTTTACACCGCAAAGCAGCAAAGGTAATTTTAAACCAGTAGATAAATATGGAGAAGAAGCTCCATAATAACAAGGTAAACAGAGAAATGAAAGACATACGCTCATCAAGAACTGAACACACAATATAGATTTCACTGTCAAGTCTGTAGAACTACATTGTATCACTCTAATACACAACTGGAACAGGACAATGACAGCAATCCTTGTGATTCTATTTCTACAGAAAACAGTTCTGGTTTCTTCTCTTGTCTCTACAAAGCAATTAGATCTATGATCTCTAGCCACTCTAACTTTTGAAAATTACTTTTCTGTACTAGAAAAGTACAAGGAATCTGTTTCATTATACATTTGTACTAAACTGACCTGCATGGGCACTTTAAGATAGCCCCAGATACCACTGCACCACACTCCCTACAAAACATTTTGGGGCATATGGGTATGGTATGGAAACAGGGAAAGGAGAGGGGAAGAAGCTGGTCCAAAAATGTAGCATTTTGGTTAGAGACCATTAGAAAAAGCTAGCAAGACTGGCAACTCTCTAGAATCCCCATCCAACTTAGTGAAATTAATGAATATGTTCAGCAGTCAACATGGAAAAAGAGAATGTAACTATAAAGAACATTATAGCTAATTATTTAAAATTATCATTTATGAAAAACTAGGACATACCATGACTCGTGCTGCCAGCTGTTGTTCACCCTTTTTGTCTAAAAGGCTGTATATAAGACTGAGCTGAAACAAAGCTTGAGTAAGTGGTGCAGTGCTGTTCTCTTTGTTGAGGTAATCAATCAACTCAAAGGCCTTTTCCAGAGACTCTCTTCCTAGACTATGGGTCAATGAACACAAACATTAAAATGAATTACAAAACAGAAGTACTCCCTGAAACAAATCAGAAGTGATGCTTTCCATTACACTAACAGAGAGATAAGTGAATAGAGGCGGTGACACAAGAAACAATTTACTTGTAGAAATTTTCATATTTTAACTTCAACAATGGCCACTAACATGCCCGCAGTTAACAAAAACTGAAAATGGGTAAGGAAGTGTGGCAAGGATGCCTAAAGATATTCATCATAAATAAGGGTACTCAGATGGAATAGCAGTTTCCAAAGAGATGATCCATAATCTTCTGCCTCGCCTGCTTCTGATAGTGGTGAAACACATGAGAGGGCACCAGTAAAATTTAAGAGGGAAATAGCTTACTTTTCTAAAGTGGAGCACTAAAGTACAGGATAATAGTTAGCAGGCAGATTATTAGACACTAAAGAAAACAGTGTCTTCGAGAAATGGAAACTATCATGTGGCTCTGTGTGATCCAAACAAATAGATGATGCTATAAAGAAGACGGAGATAACATCTAGAGCATCAGTGAACAGTTACAACAAGGCTAGTGAAGCCTGAATTAAACTTCCTCTAAAACAGTTGTCTCTAGAAACTAAATCTGATCTTCTCTGACTTGGAAAAACTTGAAACACTTATTAAATACCTTTTCCAGTATAGAAGTCTTACCGTGCAAGGTTGAAGATATTGTTGATCAAATTTGCTCTGTCTTTAGGACTCAGAGCAGTGTGGTTTTTTTTCAAGAGATCAATCAGTGTCTTCCAGTCTTCAGCATAGTGTACTATGTAATAGCCATTCATATCCACATTGAATTTTACCCATTCCACCTCTTCTGCAAGTTCAATGACAGCTAGTGGACAGACAGTATGTTATCAGCTGAAACAAACATTTAACAACTGTTTGTTCAAATCAAAATCTATGAAGTTGACTAGTACCAGAGAGACAGTAAATTCTTTCCCACTATTTGCCCCTACAATGACAAAGGAAAAGCCAGCATGAAGGTTTTGAAAGACAGCTCAAAAATTCCAGGTTGTACTTCCTCATCCTTCTTCCTACGTCTGACTGAATGAACATTATCACAGTCCACCCCAAGTTGCATCAGTTAATTTTTCTCCTTTTATCCAGTTGTTCTTTCAAATATTTTCCTACACAATTAAATAAAATAAACATTCAGTGGAAAGTTACTTTCTAACATTTCAGCAAACTGGCAGACCAACTTTCACATAACTTGCTCTCTAAAGAACATGCAGTTTGAGAGATTGTGTGCATGCACTCTGATGAAAAGCATAGACTTTTACAAATTTCAAAACTGTGACTCTGTTCCAGTTGCTGTCATGTAATATTTATACACACAACACTACAGGGAACAAGCTCTCTGTTGATGACAACACCAGCAGTGCTCTGCTCCAGATCTCTGAAATTATTTTGTACCCTGTATGTCTTCAGCTTCACATCATACTCAAGGGTGCTCTCAGAAAAATCATGTATCTGTAACACTAAAGTAAACCAAAGCTTTTAGTCACATACCTGACTTCTGATCCAGTAAATATGCATTAGTGCAATGGGTAAAGTTGCACCTATTTGTTATGTAAGTGAGAGGAATATGCCACAGGTAACTGCAAAGGAAAACAAGTATTTACTGACATGTTATATACATATTGTCTCCCTTGAATGGTTTGTTTTAATTTAAGCACTTTTGTATATTAATAATACTAGAATCACTGAATGCTGCATAGAATAATAGAGTACACATCTCACATAATCAGAATATTATGAAAGAATAAATGCACAGCATGCACGGAAATTATTTTTTTAAATCCCACCATGTTGAGAAATGGATAAATTTTACAGAACAGACTGGATTCAAAGAAACTTTTAAGGTCATCTAGTTCAGGTCCCCTGCAATGAGCAGGAACATCTTCAACTAGATCATGTTGCTCAGAGTCCCATTCAACCTGGCCCTAAATGTTTTCTGCGATGGGGCATTGACCTCCTCTCTGGGCCACCAGTGCCACTGTTTTACCACCCTTATCGTAAAAATATTATTCCTTATATCTAGTCTAAATCTACCCTTTTTTATTTTAACACCATTATTCTTTGTCCTATCACGACAGGACCTGCTAAAAAGTCTGTCCCCATCTTTCCTTTAAGTACTTGAAAGAATGCAGTGAGGTCTCCCCAGAGCCTTTTGTTCTCCAAGGTGAACAGCCCAAACTGTCTGTCTGTCTTTGTATAGAAAAGGTGTTATGTCCATCTGATTGTTTTTGTGAACCTACTCTGCACTCACTCCAACTCCATGGAACTCCAGTTCCATGGCCTTCCTGTGCTGGGACCCCAGAGCTGGATGTAGGGTTCCAGGTGGGCTCCAACCAGAGCAGAGCAGAGGGGCAGAATCCCCTCCCTTCCCTGTTGCCCACACTGCTTTGGATGCAGCCCAAGATACAACTGGAATTCTGGGCAGTGAATGCACACTGCTGGCCTGTGTCCATTACCTCCACTCCCCCCAAGTCCTCCTTTGCAAGGCTGCTCTTGATTTGTTCATCTCCCAGCCTGTGTTGAAACTGGAGGTTGGCCTGACCAAGGGCCCACTGCTTGAGCTTGTCCAGATTCCTCTGGATGGCATCCCTTCCCCCAGGCACACCAACTGCACCACTCAGCTTGGTGTTATTTACAAATTCTCTATGGGAACACTTGATCCCACTGTGTACGTCACCAATGAAGATCTTAAACCACACTAGTCCCTGATGGATTCCACTTTTCCTAGTACTTCTTTCCCAATTCCAGCATGCTAGGTAGCTTGTCCAAAATCATACAGACAGTAAATCTATGGCTGCATCAGAAATTCATCCGGTATGTTTTTTTACCTGAGTCCAACATTGTTTTCTGATCTTCTACAAGTTTTAACTAAAATTAAAAAATGATCCAAGTACAAGACTCAAATTCCAAATCATGGTATACAAACCGTAATTCATTGCATACCACAAAGACTTTCTTAAGTGAACTGCAAGCTGAAGAATAAATGCTAAGGGGGCTCATAATGATGATAAGCACTTGGCTATTTAGAGAAAAACATAAATCTGAGTGAGATGAAAGAAGCTGCACGTATTAATCTGATTTTGACAGGAACCCCCTCTATGTATGACTCACACAGAGTGCTCTTTTTCTAAACCTTTGCATACATGCTGCAAATTTACATCAACTAGAAAAAGAAATTACTTAGCTTAAAAATCCTTCCTGTCTTCCCTTACCTTTCAACCCCACATTTCCCTTACCTTTTCTTTCTCTGCATAACAAAAATAAAACAGGGCCCTCTAAATTCCTACATTTCAAGAGAAAAATTTCTTTCACAGACCTAATTTTCTGCAAGATGATGTAATGGACTTAGCTCCTGTTAAAACTTCAATCAACTGAATAAAACCAGCAAAAGCTCAAAAGAGCTCACACTTACATATTTTTGTTAGAAGGCACTGTTGAGGATCATAAGGGAAGTTACATTTGCAGTAAACAAAATTTTAAAACTATCAACGGCCACATCTTTGCTTCTTCAGTATTTGCATACGTATTTCCTTTTAGGTTTTGGTACAATGGATATAGCCTCTGTTATATATTGTTATTTGTTGCCATGCAGTAGTGTCATCTTAAAATTGCAACGCCAAGAAAGTATTGATTCTAGTTTCTCTACCTTCTTGCAGCAAAGCCCAAGATATACTACTGAATTTTGGAAGTGAGAAGCAGAGGCTCTAAAGAAGAATACATGCATCTGTAACTTCTGTGAAACTTCTGCATCCTGCCTTTCTTCAGAGCCTTGTTAAACACACGAAACTTTCTCAAATGAAAAGAAACCTTTACTTATGAGATCTGCCTCTTGGTATTGAAAACTAACTCATGATGTCGAGCTTAAAAGCTTCAGGAAAAGGATGAATATAAGAAATTCAGATTACAAAGGGTGTCACCGATTTTTACCAGTTGCTTCAGTGGAAATAGACATGGACCTTCAGGCAGACCCTAGCTGTATGAATTTCTGTGCCGAATTCTCTGTTACTACCTGCCTTCAAAGGAAACACTAAAACACCTGAATACAAGTCAGAAAGATGTACAAGCTTCAAGACAGCAGCTTGCTTTTAATGGATAAAAGGTATTAATAAGATAATAACCTTGCATCTGATGTCCAATTTTCTGGTTCCACACGATACAAAAATTTCTCTTGTTGTACTGAAATAATCTTTCCCTTTCGGACAACAGTGACTAAAGGAAATCCTTTATGCACAATCCAAGTCTTCATCATTTTTTTTACATCTAGTGTTCCATTGGTAATCTGTAAAAACAATCATAACATAAAAAGCAAATGGACAACACTTAACTTAATCTTTTTAAGTTACCAAATAAGTGGCTGCACGATTTTGCATCTGTAAACAATCATTGTGACAGTGAACTTGTAAATTTCCCTCCACTCTCTAGGCCCTGGCCATCCAGCCAGTTCTTAACCCAACAAAGAGTGGTGCACCTGCCAAGGCCACAAGCTTCCAGCTTTTCCAGGAAAATGCGGTGGGGGACAGTATCAAAGAGTTTGCTGAAGGTCAGGCAGACAACATCCACAGCCTTTCCCTCATCCACCAGGTGGGTCAACTGGTCATAAAAGGAGACCAGGTTGATCAGGCAGGACCTGTCCCTCCTAAATCCATGCTGGCTGCATCTGATTCCCTGGTTGTCCTGTATGTGCCCTGTAATGGTACTGCTTCGTGACCTTCCTTGGCACTCAGTTCAGGCTGATACGCCTGTAGCTCCCTGGACCCTCAATCCTTCCCCTATCCTTCTGCTGTCTCTCCACCCTCCTATCCCTTGCCTTTCTGACTCCCACAGCCTTGCTGACTCTAGCCTTCACTCTATTCTATCCAAGTCTAGCTTTATTGAGCCCTTCACACACATTTTAAAATTATTTAAAATATGACAGCCTTATGCCTGCCTTATAATTTGAGAGCTGCCTGTACAGTCTACTTTCCTAAAATTTCATCACACTTGTTATAACAGAAGCTATCACAAAGTTACACGAGTAGAGAGTAACCCAAGACCTCTGTGAGGTTGGATATAGCTATTCCTTGAAAGTAAATTTTATCCTGAATTTTATTACTTTCATTCTGGTCTTAACACACTACCCTACCCATGTAATTTTAGAAAGGATATGTCCATACAGGGCAGTACATACTCACAGTGCTTTTTTGGGATGATATGCAATGTAGCCCTAGAAGCTTCAGCAATCTCCCTATCTATATGAAAGAACTTTGAAACAGGATGAGCAAAAATTTTTTTTGAGTATTTATTTATCCAGAGTATTTACCTGCAGTCCATTATCCTATTTTATTTAATAAACAAGGAAATAAATAAAACCTATGATACTCTTAGAGAAGTGGGGAAAAAAAAAAAAA
>VZRH01002014.1:44640-89319 GCA_013397555.1 Urocynchramus pylzowi
AAAAAAAAAAAAGAAAAGAAGAACAGTGTGTCCAAGATGGATACCTCATTCATGCTGTCCCACAGGTCATCACTCTGGGCAGTTCCATAGTTGTGATCACGCAAGTATACCTCAATGCCAGCTTGGAAAACATCCTTAGTGAGATAATGCTTTAGCATCAAAAGAAGTGAAGCCCCCTTTAGGGAGAAAAAAAAAAAAAGAAAATGAATCAGTAAATTTGAAGTTACAGAACTTTTTTAAGCATATGCATATTATGGCTCTTTCACAGTACAGGAGTAAGTCAGAAGCTAGCAGATTTTATTCCCAATAATATCTTTCAAATAACTACCTTTACACTCAGTTTCCTTGGAAAAATATTCTTTTACTATTTCGTAAACTCCAAATACAGTTACAGAAAAGGCTAATGTAATATGAAAATTTTTCCCAGCTGCTTTGGAAAAAAATATTTTAAAGGCTCAAACTACAATTACAAAATGGACTAGTAGAATTTTACAATTTTTCCAATCAACATAATCTGAAAAATATTGCCTTCTTACTGATATGTCTCTGCTGGCTGCCAGTTTTCATTACCAATACTCATCTGTATGGTACTGAACTGCACTTGTGAGTCAGTGTTTAACAATCATATGATGTGCACTTATATCGAAAACCTAAAAACACAGTAAAAAGATGAGATACACTTGGTTGGCTGAAACTGACTGCAGAAGAACAAGTATGTTTTCATGAGTTTAAATACACCCATATCTTTTAAAGAAAAAAAAAAGTAGTAACTGAATAGTTTTAGTATCAAAAGGGCTGTGAATGTTTCTATGTGAAAGCCACCAATAAGTTAATTGCCTGAGGACTTGCATGCTGTAGAACTGAATGCAGAGGAGAAGCCATAGATCAAGAATAGTTTGAAGGTGCACTTAGGAAACTTTTCCATTAAAATTATATAGAGAAGTTTCAATCAAAGACTGTCAGAATTTTTATCTCTAAAGCTAGTTGGCTGCAGACATGATTGTGCCAAATGCATAGCTTCTAGAAGCTCACCAAAAAGGGAATTACTTGAAACAGCACCTCTGAAGCATGAAACAACAGCCATGCCTTTTGATAAAAGGAGAGAATCCAAATTCATTTGGCAACCAAGGTAACCTGAAAATCACACATATCTGTTCTTACAGTTGAGGAAACAGAGTCCAAAATAAATGGAAGCTTATCACTAATGTAAGTCTATTTGGCATCCCAGACTATTCAAGGACGTCAGACAGTATGTACTGACCAGTTGCGACTTGCAGAAAGAAGTCAGAAGAAACAAACCAAGTCATGGGAACTGCATTCCACTGAGCAGAGGTAGACGCAGTATTTGACTATATTCTAAAAGAAAATAGCTGTCCCCATGATTTCTAATTAGATGAAAGTACAAAACAGTGATGGAAAAAAACGCCAGCTAATCCAAAATAAACAAACAAAAGGCTTTCCTCCAACACTACTAAAATCTGGTATCTAAAATCTGAGACAATGTGAATAAAAATTTTGCAAATACAGGTATTTCTTCTCTCATGTATTTTTAAGCAAGGCGCTGAGATGCTTTAATAACATAAGCCTCACACACAACTCTCACTGGACATTAGAAATAATCACGTTTCAGACAACCAGGATAAGCAGTAAAATAATTTGCATTCAGAGGCAAGCTTCCAGTTCAGGATATCTCTAAAACACTGGGGTTTTTTTAAACCAGGAGAGTATAAGATTGAGCAATTACTTTGTTTTTGTTTTTACTCTTTTTTTAATCACTTGTTACGTCTGCTACCAGAAGAATATATGCCTAACTGGTTATGTTGCTTCATCTATTGGTTCCCCTCTTACAATTATATTTTGTGCTCAAGCATTCAACAAGATGGTAAGTAAGGCAACACATACATATACAGAATATTTTCCTAATTAAATGCTACATATATGCTCAAAGACATTATTGAGAAATCCTGTATTATTTGAGTTGGGTGTAAATAACGTCCAAAGGTTTGTCAATACATGCCTATTTACTTGTGATTCCACATTCATATTTTCAATAGCTGATGTATCACTTTCCAAATATTTTGGAATATTTTTACAGTTACCTTGATATAAGAAAGAGCATCAAACATTTCTTCAATTTGCTCTGAAGACTGAACAGCAGAAGAGACTGGATGTGAAGAATTCAAGGCATCCTTCATCATAGCCTTGAAAATTAAAGTAAGGAAATCTTCATCCTAGAGGAGAAACATTTTTAACTGTTTAGGAAGCTGAAATGTACATATTAAGCAGAGAAGTGAAAAAAGTGGTCTCTGCTTTGCTCCTCCACTGCTCTAGGCAGCAAAAGAATTGTAAGGATATCATTTATAAAAGCTACTATTTCCCTGCCACATTTTAGCAGTGGAAACTCACTTTTGAGTTTGCATTATTATACAGACCCTTAAGACCCTGTCTCAGGCAAGTGTGCCAATGGCACTAGACAAAAATGCACCTTCTAAATAAGTGTTTGTCAAATTTCATATTCAATTTCACCACTGTTTCCAGTTCATTTACAGGAGGCAGGGAATACAAAAATATGACTTTCATGTGCTTTAAGCGTGAAGTCTAGAGAAATTATTCATTACAGTAATGTTTGGGAGAATATAAACAGCACCTTATCTAGTGATTACCAAAATTTCTTATTTCCTCATTCTAAAATGAGGACATTTGAATTTAATACATTGGTACCAGAACAAGATAATGCCAAACACTGAAAAGAAGCTGATCATATTGGTATTTGTCCATTTCGTTTCATCAAGGCAAGCAAACAATTCTCTGTACAGTAGAGAGTAAAAAAAAAAAATAAAACCAAAAACCCCAACAATAACAACAAAACAAACCCACAAAACCCCTCTGTGAAATACAATAAAAATAGCTGTTAATGTTTAAAATGCTATTTTAATGCTATTCTTCTTGAATGGTGAAGTTCTGGGTGATGTCTTTTATTTTTAACCAAAACATGTTCTGGGATCATCAAACAATGAAATGAGATATTTGTCAAGGCAGCTTGTCAGACAGCTTTTGGAATAAAGTACATAGATGTTAGATGTGTCCTTGTTAAAAAAGGACACTACTTTTGTGTCCCACCCTCAGCACATATGCACCCAACAAGCAGAATGGCAAAATACTTTTGGTGACAATCCAACTGAACAACCAAGCTAGGCCAAATTAAGAAGTTTTGAAACATCCAGTGCTGTAAAAGAATTCTACAGGACCAGGTTAGCAACTCAAGTTTCTTAATACTAGTAAGAGTGATTCAAGAACCCAAACTCACACTTCTCCAGAATGCTGAGAAGAATACAATCTATCAGGCAGGAAACAGTCAGGACAAATCATGTGTTTAATCCAACAACTAAGGCAAATCACGTAAACACTCCGAGAAGTTGATTTCAGGGCTCAGGTATGTCCTCTCCCTGGAGATATCTCTATCCAGAATGCAAAACTAGTCCCTCCACTACCCTCTGTATTTAATTCCACTAACCTTTGTTTATCTGCCTGTCATTCTCAGTGACAAGAAAGTTTTATAGCAGTAGCTGATATCCTTTCAGTGGAGAGACCAAATTTCCAGAGAGACCAAATGGAGAGACACGAATCCATCGTGTTTTCCAGTGTCTGAAAAGCTAGGTCACTTAGTACCTGAGTGAGTCAGTAAATAATCACTACATTATTATATCAGAAAGATTTTGTCCATCAGCCATATATGTAAACAGATGTGCCTGTGAAAGCAGTGCTTTGTATTAAGTGTAACTCAATGCTATCAGAATGCTATGTGGTGGACCATTTGATATTTTTATGCCAGGTCTGCTCATTTGTGAAATTAAAACTGATTCAGACACAAGCAAGTACCATGATGATGGGAAGACAGGAGTTACTTCATGTAGGGAAAGAAAACAAAGGGAACTTATAACAAAGAGCATTTAGTTAGAAAGAAAAGACTATTCAGTCAAGGCAGAAGAGATATTACAAAGTTTTTAAAAATGTAAAAAGTAGCAGTTTCACAGCAGTTTGCAGAAAGAACTATTATAAAAGCATTTATCTTTGAGAGAAAAGTCTGATGTTGCTATTAGGGAATTGATCAGGAATACTATTGATTAGCAAGCCTATTAACAATTATACTATTGGCTTTCAAGGCTCATGCTATTCTAACCCAATGGTGAAAATATAATAAAAGCTATGTACACTTTTAATGGCTGTCTGTGATTATACCACAACTGGGGACCGTGCTTCTTTCGTGTGCTTGCAAATGGCTCCTTGAACATATACACAATCTCCTAAGGCAATCCTGGACCAGCAGCACATCCCGACTGTACCAGCAGTGAGCTTCAAGGATCACTGAGGACGTCCCTTCATTGCTGGCTAATAAACAGGTTAGCAATGCAGTCAGACAGTTCCCTCATAAAATGGGCAACAACATCTCTAAACTAGAATCCTTCCATAAAGACTGCTTATTATGTATAGCAAAGGAGCAAAATCTTAAAATTCTGGAAAAGAAACTAAAACAACTCCTTGTATGGGTGAAAATTAACCGTTGCTGGTACCCCCCTAAAGGCTCCTATGACCTCAATCACTAGAAGAGAGTGGGGGATGCTTTAAAAGCATGTCAAACACATACGCCTAAGATTAACTCAGATGAATTTATAACATGGAAAATTATATATTCTGCATTGCAAGCTTTTCATAATTCTGAAGACATAGCACTCCCAGCTGTAAATTCTCCTGCAGACGCTTCCCCCACATCCACAGCAATGTTTTTATGTTCTAATTCGCTGGCTTTGCATGTGGACAGGACCACTAGGGAGGAAAAAGAAAGCGAACTTGTAGAAAAAATCTGCAATTCGTATTTAAAATAACGCAGCAACAGCTGAAAATTATGACTGCAGCACCATCTATTGACACAAAGGTGCCAAAACAGCCCTTCATGACTGATGGTGAATTTTCGCTGCTCCCTAAGCCAAAAGACTTTTTAGATACCTATAGAAAAACAGCTTTGCTTCAAGGGGATGTTGAATTGATTCATCCTTTGCCTGTGGTTTATCACGGCAATCAGCCTTGACATAAGCAACTTTCCTATGAAATGGTTAAAGAATTAAGAAAATCTATGAAAGAGAATGGTTTGCAATCTTCCTATACATTGAGACTTACAGAAGCTATTGCAGAGAGCTGTCTTATGTTACCTGCTGACTAGAAAGCTTTATTTAAATCGATTATGACAGCAGCACAATATTCTATATGGTGGACAGAGTACAACAACTTGTGAAGATCAAGTGTGGGCTAACACAAATACTGCTAATGCTGTGATAACAAGGGATCATTTGACAGGGACTGGACAGGAACAGACCATGATAAGAGAACAGTTAGGGATGCCTCCAGAAACATATAACCAAGCAAGGGAGCTGGCTATAAGAGCTTTGAAAAGAGTGTTGGATGTGAGTAAGACTGAACCTGGCTTCTCTATTATAAGGCAGGGACATAAGAGCTCTAGACTACTTTTATTGATTGTTTGCAAACAGCTGTGACAAGGCAAATTGATTTACCAGATGCAGCTGAAGTTTTACTCAAATCCTTAGCTTATGAAAATACTAATCCTGACTGTTGCAAGGCACTTGACCTAGTTAAACACAAACCTGATGTTTCTTTACATGAGTTTGTCATAGCTTGTGCACATGTTGGTACAGAACAATACAAAGCAGATTTACCAGCAACAGCCTTAGCTCAACAGCTACAGGTTGCTAGGGCAACAGTCAAAGGTTTTGACTGTGGAGAGGATGGTCATGTGAAAAAGCAGTGCTCAAAGAATAAACAAGGGAACAAAAAACCTAATAAACCGTGCCCTAGATGCAAGAAAGGTTACCACTGGAGCAATGAATGCCATTCTAACTATGACAAAATGGCAAACCTCTGCCACAGCGATGAAACTCAAAGATGGGCTCAGAATCCTGTGCCTTGCAACAGAAAAGGATCCAGCTGCAGCAAACTCACACAGCTCAAGCTCAAGGAACATCAGGGGGACCCCAGGCAGTGCTGGGACAGACTTGGCAGTTTCCACCAAAACCACAATAAATGACACATTGGTTCTCCTTATACCTACAGGTTTAAATTGATCTCTTCCTTTTAAATGTCATGCATTGTTACTCAGGAGATCATCATCATCTAAAAGTGGACTTCTTATTTTACCAGGAATCATCAACTCTGATTCTAGGGGTGAAATAAAAATCATAGCTTCGACTCTTAACCCACCTTGCACTATTCCAGAAAGATCATGCATTGCTCAACTCATGCCACTCCCTATATTGCCAGATACAGAATTGATACCATCTGTCAATGCTGACACGGGCACTGGAGATTTTGGAAGCACAGACACTCTGCATGTTGACTGGTCTCAATTTACTTCAGTGCATCAACCTTTTCTAACCTGTGTTGTAGATGGCAAGTTTTCTACAGGATTCATAGATACCAGAGCTGACAAAACCATCGTCAGTGAATGCGAATGGCTACTGACCTGGCCCTTGTCAATGCCATCAGTGATTGTCACAGGCATCGGAGGTCAGCAGATGCCACAGGGGTCAGCTAAGGAACTCATGGTATATGGGCCAGAAGGGAAACAAGCACAGCTCAAACCACATGTACCTTCTACTACTGCACAATGTGGGGAAGAGAGTCAGTTATCACAGAGGGGACTGACACTGACAACAAATTTTTAAAAGGAGCCTCTGATGTGCAGCTGAGACTTAAACACACATGGAACACTAACACCCCTCTGTGGGTGGATCGGTGGCCCCTCAGAGGGGAACGGCTGCAACAAGCACAAAAACTGGTCAAAGAACAATTGGATCTGGCAAATGTAGCTCCTTCTACAAGCTTGTGGAACACCCCAATATTTGTGATTCCAAAAAAGACTGGCAAATGGAGACTCTTAACAAGGTGTGAGGGCTATCAGTGATAACCCTGATGGGTGCTCAGCAACCCGGAATTCTTAATCCAGCAATGATCCCTGAAAATTGGGAATTGTTAATCATTGACTTAAAAGATTGGTTTCTTCACAATTGCATTGCACCCTGATGCTGCACCTCATTTTGCTTTTTCATCACCATCCTTGAACAGTGAACCTATACAATGGTACCACTGGATTGTGTTACCACAAGGGAATGAAAAACAGTCCGAAAATATGCCAGTTTGTGGTAGCAAGTGCTTCACAACCAGTGCGACAGCACTTTTCAAAGGTTTTGCTGTATCATGGTATGGATGATATACTGCTAGCAGCAGATGATCCGTAGTACACCAAAATTGTTTTGCCCCTTTGTGTTTTTCTCTTGATAAATTTGGTCTTTGTATTGCAGCAGACAAAGTTCAAACTGTCCCACCATGGAAATACCTATGGTTTCTATTATTTGAACAGAAAATTGTTGCTCAGCCGTTTGTGCAGTGGATCTCTGTCAGAACCCAGGACATTCCTCTGGCAGTCCTGGATGACTCGAGACCCTGGCAGAGGTCTCAGAGACCTTAGCACAGAGTCAAAAATATCTGTGCTTTTGATTATAGCCCATGGAAAAAATTACCAGCTTTGTAAGAATTACAAGCCACAAGAGTTTGAGTAGAGTGATAGTTAATTTGTCACAAGGTAAAAAAGGTAGAATTTTGGGGATTTTAGAATGGGGCTCAGGAGGCAAGATGAAGGAATCTGGGTGTGTTCTGTCCTTCTTCTTGTCATCCATCTTCTGCTGTGACGGTGACACTTTTGGATTGGTTTAGAGATGGACTGTCTAATATAAGTGATAGGTATTGGAAAATTATTGTAAATAAAGTACGGTAGTTTTTAGTATAAAAAGTCAACACCGCCCCAGGGGTGGTACAGTGTGCCTGGACCTGACCTGCTAGACAGACCTCAGCGGGTCAGAGAAAGAATGTCACAGATAAGAGAAAATAAACAACCTTGAAAAGCTGAACCAATGAATCTCAGCTTCTTCTTCGATCGCTGGGCTGGGAAAAAAGGACTTTTCTATACCTTGGGATTTCACTCTCAAAGTCCACAGACCTCTATTAAAACACTAAATTATTTACAAAAATAATTAGGAACTATTAATTGGCTCAGACCTACCCTTGATATCTCCACTGAGGAACTCTCACCCTTGTTTAATTTACTTAACGGAGGCACAGATTTAGTATCTCCTCTCCTCACAAACTGGATGCAGAAGCCCATGAAGCATTGCAACTCTGAATGAAATTCAGACCTCTTTTGTATCCAGATGACAAGCAGAGTTCCACTCAGGCTTTTTCTTATCATGGCTGAATTCCAACCATAGGCACTAATAGCACTGTGGTGTATACACAACAATTGTGGATGATAGAGTGGGTATTTTCACCTCACACATTTTCAAAAACAGTAACTACATTGCTTGACATGATTGTTAGACTTGTTTCCACAGGATGAAAATGATGCCAGACCCTAAGTGGGGACGATCCTTCTCACATCCACATTCCTTTGCCTGCAAATGTTTTTTAGGATATGTTCCAAGAATCATTATCTTTACAGGCTGCCCTGACAGACTTTTTGGGAAACATTGTTAATTCTCTGCCAAAAAATAAACTTTTGCAATCTTTTAAGGATCTTTCTTTAAGCCACATTTTCTAACATCGTCACAGCCCCTGTCTGGAGCAAAGGCAGTTTTCATCAATGGCTCTGGGAAAACTCAGAAAGCAGTTATTGTTTGGAAAAACTCCACAGTGGAAACTGATTTTTCAGCCAAGGTCAACACAGCTAGTAGGTCAGCAGCCACTGCAGAAGCTTTGATTGTTTCAAAATGAACCTTTCAACTTAATATCAGATTCCTTGTATGTAGTAGGTATTTAAACCATATTGAACATTACTTTTTAAAGCAAGTACTCAATAAGGGTTTGTTTATGCTGTTATCTACTATGTACGATTATGTCCAATGCCATTTCACTGCTTTTATGTTATGCATCTCAGCTCTCACTCATCATTGCCTGGACCTCTGGTGGAAGGCAATGAAGCTGCTAATGCTCTGATGATGATGGCAACAGTTCCAAATCAAATTACACCAGCAAAGTTGTCACATGACTTTTATCACCAGAATGCAAAAGCTCTGAGTAAACAATTTGATATTATCCTTTCTCAAGCCAGACAAATTCTTAATTCTTGCCCTGATTGTGCTTGTTTAATACCTTTACCTACCACAATAGGTACAAATCCAAGAGGTTTGGGTGTCAATGGATGTTACACGTGTTTCCTCTTTTGGCACCCTAAAACATGTGCATGTATCAATTGACACATATTCCAAATGATTTGCTGCCTCCACTTATAAAGGGGAAAAGGCAAGAGATGTCATTATGCACATGTTGTGAACTATTGCTATCTTAGGAGTCCCGAAAGTAGTGAAAACTGATAATGGAGCAGCAGATGTCTCACAACCAATGAAAACCTTTATTCATTGTTAGGGTACACGTCACTTAACTGGTCTACCTCATTCCTCAACAGGTCAAGCTGTGAACACATGCCCTTTTAAAGAAAATGAAATATGCTTCTTAAAGACAAAAGGGGGGATCCCCTTGGTATAACACTTCAGGAACAACTGGACAAAGCAACATTTGTTTTAAATTTCTTCAATATTTCCAGATTCAATAACAAAACAGCAAGTGAAAAAAGGTTTTCCCATGATGCTTTAGCAGATTCTCAATGACTTCTGTATTATAAAGACTTGCAGTGTGGACAATGGCTAGGCCCTGTGCTTTTGCTAACAGGGGGTTATGGTTGTGTTTCTCTATCCACAGGAGCTCACTGGCTCCCTGCGAAGAACATCAAACCCGCTACAGAAGGGATGAAGACTTGAAAGCATCACAATTTTGGTTTGGTAATCAGCTACTATGGGTTTAGACACAACATATGTAACCCTTTTTATCATCCTCAGTGTATTCTCAATGAATGTGAACAAAGCATGGGTCCCACAACCAAACATCAATGTTAGGTTCGCATTAGCCAAAGCAAATAACCAATTTACCCTTTGTAAATTAATCAATTTACCCTTTGTATAGCCATGACCAGTCCTAGTGATCCATTTCAAACATGTCTGGTTGTCATTCCTTTGTCAGAGGACAAACAGAACAAATTATACAATCAAACTGTTCCATGTGATTGTACAACTCCAGGTAAGCATAGATCGTTGTGGTGTTTGGGATCACAGCACTCTAATGCTGGCCAGTCTGTGGAATGGTATATGGGCAATACTGATGGACGCATGAGAAAAGTAAGTAACTTCCCTGCTGTCTCCCTGGAGCCCCAAGAGCTAGATGTACTAGGCTCTATAAAAGCTCCTGTGTGTTTTTACCTTAATTATGCTAATGATCCAAAAGCAGACACAACACAGGTGTTGGCATAAGTGGCACTGGCATTTAGTGCAACGCTTCTGCCTGGTGCAATTTTACTACTTCCTCGCAAATCACAACAGTGACCTGTGCAAAAAGCCTGCCTGGTAACAGATTTTCAATATGTGGCAACAGAGCATGGAAAGGCATTCCAAGTAACACGGTGGGAGGTCCATGTACTTTTGGTCGTTTGACTGTGTTTCACCCCAGTCTTGAAACTCTTAACTAACTGGACACTACGACATAGGTGAAATAAACATGATGCTGAGTCATTTGACCCTGACTGTAACTCTGAGGTGCAAAGTGATTTTTTAGTTCCTTAGTTGCCTCTATTGATACTGCACATGCCATCAACACAATTAATAAACTAGGTTGTTGGCTTTCAAAAGAAACTAATGCTATTAGTAATGCTTTAACAGGATTGTAAACAGATGTCAACTCAGAATGTCATGCAACACTGCAAAATGGAGCAGTAATAGACTTTTTAGTGTTAGCCCAAGGACACAGCTATGAAGACTTCAAGAGAATGTGCTGCTGTATGACCATTCCAAATCCATTCAGAAAAAACAGGAATTGAAGGAGCTATCTGGAGAGCTGTGGCAAAACCAGGGAGGGGATCCTTCCGGACCTTGGGTCAAACATGTAGTTGGTTTCGCTGTAGCAGGACTCACAGTGCTTTTGATGATTATGTTATATTTACCATGCATATTTTCTTATGTTCAATGGCTTATCCATCAGAATATAAAGCATGTAATGCTTATGCACATACTGTACTTTGCAATACTTAGTAAAAAAGAAAGGGGGACATATAGAGAAAGAAAACAAAAGGTACTTGTAATAGAGAGAACAAAGAGCATTTAGTTAGAAAGACTATTCAGTCACCACAGATGTAACAAAGTTTTAAAAAATGTAACAAGTAATAGGTACACAGTAGTTTGCAGAAAGAACTATTATAAAAGAATTTAAGAGAAAAGTCTGATGTCGCCGGTAGGGAATTGATCACGAATATTATTGGTTAGCAAGTTTATTAATAATTATTCTATCAGCTTTCCAGGCTCACGGTATTCTAACCCAATGGTGAAAATATTATAAAAGCTATGTACATTTTTAATAAAGGTAGTTATACCACAACTGGGGACTGTATTTCTTTCATGCGCTTACAACCTCAGGCATATTTAATAACTTAAAGCTTCCTAGGTTTATTGGGAAAAGCAGAAGTAGACAAACTTGTTCAACACCATGTCTGGACTTTTTCTAGAAAGATTTTAAGTAATAATTTGATTTATACACATCTACATTTATAGACATCTATAGACATCTACATAGTGTTTTAACACCTGCTATTTTGCACAGAATACTTTAACCTTCACAGAACACAGCAGACTGCCTGTAGATTATGACCAAAAAAAGCAAAAAAAATTTTAAACCCACAGGAACAATGTACCCTTTTCAAAGCCACTTCCAATATAATACAATGCCAAAGCAGAGATGTAGCATGATCTCAGTGGTGCCCCAAATTAATTTTAGTATTAGTTTATAAGTATCAATCATTTATAGGCTGCACTAAAAGCAGATAATAGTGAAGGTACAGTAAATGTAACTACAGAAATTACTTACTGAACGTAATTCTGGAAAAACCTCCTCCATGGCAAAGTATTCCATGAACGTGGCAAATCCCTCATTCAGCCAGAGATCATTCCACCATTCCATAGTTACTAGATTGCCAAACCACTAAGAAAGATCAAAAACATCATTATTTTCTTAGAATTAAAATCAGATGAGAAGTACCCCATCCATTCTCTGCCTTATCTAAAATGAAGGTAAGGTAAAATGAAGGTCAGTCAAAACCACAGTAAAGCCTTTGCAGCAACAGCTCCTTAAGCATGGCATGAGTTACACTCTGCCTGTTGTGCTGTAGAAAATACACCTGAAGGTTTTCTAAACAGATACAATGCATTACTCAGTCACAGTGAGGGGAGGGGTGAATTTAAGGACAGAATTGCACTTAAAAAACAAAGAAATTAGAAAATAAAAAAATAATCTTCCCAGACTAGTACCTGATGGGCAAGCTCATGTGCTATCACTGCAGTTATTAGCTTTTTATCCCTCGCTGAAGAAGTATTACTGTCAAACAAGAGTGCTGTTTCTCGGAAGGTGATCAAGCCCCAGTTTTCCATTGCACCAGACTGAAAATCAGGAATTGCTACCAGATCTGGAACAGATTTGAAAGAAGATTTTGAAAATTGCTAGTTAAATCAATCCTATCTTTCAAGCCTACCTATTATATGATATAATAATTTAAAAAATTAATTATTTAAACCCTGCAGTGTGGACACACACTCAAATCTCAAGCACAGAAGCCCCTGTAGCAGTAGTCTGACACAAACAGCTTAACAAGACCCTGCCTATGGATCCTGCATGAGCAAAAGTAGCATGGAAATGAGATGGCCTGAAAAGTACACTACTGAAGAGTAGTGTTTTAGGAAAGTGCATTTCATTATCTTTCCAGTCAAACTAATGCATGTAGAGGAGTCAGGCTGCAGATCTTGCAGTTGTGAACATGGTTCACAGACTGAGAATTTCCTCACTACTAAGTTGAGTAACACCAAAGAAATTCTTCTGCGTAAATCTATGTAAAAATATAAGCAATCCGTCTCCAATCGTTCACAAAAGCTTTCCAACATGGGACTCACTTAATGCTTGCAGTCAGACAAACGCAATTAGTTTTCAAATTTATTTAATAATTTAATAATTGTAATACTTTTTTTTAAAAATGAAAATTCCCATGCATTTTTCAGATCAGAGCTTCTTCTGGTTTTTTTTTAATAGAAAAAAAAGTCCTAAAGAACTTACCTAGTTTTTCAAGAGGGTATTTCATAAAAAAGTATTTTTGGTAAAATTCCAGAAGTTTCACTGCTGTGTCTAGGGCATATCCAGCTTGGTTTAGATGCTGCGGTATGGTATAGACAGATACCTAGACCAAAAAGAGAAAAGAAAATATTTTGAAACTTATAGCTACAAAAGATTTAGAATTTAAGGAGGAGCTGGCAGGAGTTCCTGAAACAGATAAGACACATTTTTGCAAGTACATACACAAATTACATAGAGTAGTTATGAAGCTGCTCATAAAAAGCTGGTATTTCTTAATAGAGCTTATTAACAGGTCAAAATAAGGGACACTGTCAGGATGCAAGAACAATGCAAGAACAATTCAAGGATGACAACTTCAAGGAATGTGTCCAAGAAGAGTCTACATGACACAAATTTTAAAATCCCTCATGAGTTATTAAGTTACCCTCCCTGTATACCTCAACCAATCTTTAGTCTATGACAGCATTTATAGTATGATAGCAGTAGCATAATCTGCAAGAAATTCTCTCTCTCAAAAAAAAACCTGGCATAAAGCTCATCCCTATCTAAGGTATGGCCACATTAGACACGATGTAAGAAGCATTTATATAAAAATTGAGATGTTACAATCTCCCCCTATTTATGTTGAATTGTCTGTATCATGAAAATGTCTCTGATTAGGTTACAGGTAAATTCATGTTTAGGACACCCTTTCCTACACAAACAAAGAAATACGTGGACAACCATATTCCAGTTCTATAAAAAAGGAGTTGCTGTTCCTGTGCTATAAATTAATTAACAAACGACATTTCAAACAGATGGAAAAGGTCACCTTTTAATTTTTGAGTTTGAATAAAGCACATATAAATAAGAATCCAATCTAGTGTTCCTGGAGCAGAAAAGTATTATTCGCTGCAAATTTTAAGCTCAAAACTGAAGCGTAAGAGCCTCCTAGGATTGTTTGGCATTGACAAAAATCTCCTTGCATTATAAGCATGAAGCAACTTTACTTCAACTCTGCACTATCTTAAAGGTTTCATGACAATAAACTTCTGTGTGAAGCTCAAATTCTTTAGATCTCCCAACCACAAATTGTTGGGAGCATTCTGAGTCTGTATTTCCTGGGAAATGCCAATATATACTTCCTTTTTACTGACTTCCTCAGCCTGCTGGACACTGATGAGACTATTTTAGACCTCCTAAAACTCTGGCCTTACTTGGTATTGTTATGCTTTCTCCCTTCAAGTTTGCAAGTACTCTTAATAAGATTAAAATACTAATAAATTTTAGAAAAAGGAAGAAATTAAAAATAATAAACTGAAGATAATTAAGAAGTATTCTTATTGAAATTATCTGTCTCAAAGAACTGACTGTACGGTTTTACCAGTGTACAGTTCAAATACAGACCTGAACAAAAGCCACAAGGCAAAAAAAAAAAAGAAAAAAAAAAAGGAGAGAAATATAATAATTTGTTCTATTCATCTTTCATTAGAAATACTTGTCTAGATCAGAATCAAAGCCTGTCTTGCATCTTTACTTGTGTTTATTTATAGGATTGAGAGAGGGCTTCTCTTTCTACAATGCTACTAGCACTATTCTCTCTGGCTTTTTCTAGGTACATAGGCACTTCTGACATTTCACCACAAAGGGGCAGTTTCTGCTAAAGAGTCATGAAAGTCGTTGCTTATATGAAACTTCTGCACTTTCTAAAATAAGATTAAGGAGCATCTACTAATATTACCACGTATTCTTTAGTTTCTCTAACTGAACACATTATAGAACTAGACCATACCCTTGCAAAGGACAAAGTTCAAGCAGGACCCACACTTCGATGTTTGTAACCTTTGGAAAAACAAAATTAAATAAATGTATTTAAGTGACTAAATGCAGATTTAAAGTCAACCTAAATTTGCTTTACTGTAGCGCATGAGTTTTTGAGATATCTTGGCAGATACAGAAAATTTTTGTGGCACTGCTTCAAACCCTATGTAGGGGTTCCTAGGAAACTTGTCACATTTCTTCACATCCTCAGAACAACTCCTGGTTTGTGTGACATTACTGTTCACAGACGAAACATTGAAAAGAAGAGTTTAAAGCTGCCAGCTCTGAAAGCTCTTAGGAATTATACATTTTGTAAATTTCCACTTCTAACAAGACCTGATGCAGAGTCCCTCGTTGTAAAAGTGTACTCAGTCTGGTATCACCTCATTTAATTTTACAGCAGATGGCTTTTGTCCCCTACCTATGATGAGTATAATGAAATCAAGAAGATACATAAATTTAAAAGAGACAAGAGTTTGCTTGTTGGTGTGGGGATCTTTTTGTTTTGTTTATTAGCCTGGTCAGCTCGGGAAGAGTGAAGCAGAACTTAAAGTGAAACGAAAACATACCAGAGTCCCATTAGTTTCCCTGCTGATGTTTTTCAAGTCTGCAACAACAAAAGCAACTAGGTAGGTGCTCATCTTCAAACTCACAAAAAACTCATCCTGAACAATTCCATTTGTCACAGGTGTAGTGGCTTTCTGCAGAGCAAATGTAGTATTATTAATGTACACAAAAGAACACTAAGACATAAAATAAATCAATGTTAAATAATTATTTAATGCTACAAACAGTTCATGGGCACGCTTACATAATATCTTTATATTTTTGTTCTATTTCAGAGGGAATGATGATATTTACAACAATGTAACAAGCTTAAGAAATCATGAAACATTTACACTTATATATGAAAATATTATTCGTCAAGTTTTATTATGTAGTATTACCAAACAACTACTCTGTTGGAGGAACTAATCTAATTTGGATTACATTTAAAGTACCAGTATAATCCAAAGTCAACACACAGATCAGCAATAATTCAAGGGAGTGTTAGACTAGACCAGAAACACAGTTCAGCATAGTCTACTAAAAATACTGGTGTTATGTGAGTTTAGTATTTGTCTCTTTCCATAAGTCTCAGCAAAACTAGGAAATCAGACATACATACTATTTTAAAATGGAACAAAATATTTCTCAGATGCACTTTTACAAATCAAAAGAGAATGCATTTTAAAAACTGAGGAAAACCTAAAGACTTCAGTTACTTCAAATTAAAAAGATGCCCAGCTTAAACATACACTGGCAAAAGTGAGTCTCTGCCCAGTTTTCTGAGCACACTGTAAGATACCACACAAAAGTAAGATACTGTACTGTACCTCAACTTACTTTTTATGCAGTGAGTAAATACACACTTTTTGTGTGTCTTACTCTTTAATAGTAGTCCTAGAAAAGCATGCTATATGCCTTTAAATACTTTTCTATGTATTCCTTCACAAACATGAAATACAAAAAAGAACAAAGCAAAATTTTTAAAACCACTATAGTGCAGAATACTAAAGGTCTGGAAAGAGAGAAGGCAGTTTATAAATTCTGAAACTTCATATATTATTTTGTTTTCAGAACCCACAAACATTTAAAAAACAACAACAATAACCTTAGTTTTAGACAAGACCATTTGAAACCAAGCAACGTTTTGACATTTAACTGTCACTGAAAATTTAACTGTCAGCCTTAAAGAGAAATGGATTTTTAAACTTGAAGATATAACCACTATAATAATTTAATCTGACCATTATGTATGAGCAGAATACCATCTTTGAATTTCTCTAGTGAATTCATAAATTTCTGCCTTTATTACAGCTTTTGTTTCATAAGGAGGTGACAGTCTGTTTAAGAAAATCTGCTGCAGCTGCAAATAAACTGGTTTAAAAATTAGTTATTCTCATTAAAAATAAAACAACACACCCAAACCAAAAACAGGACAAATAAAACCACAAAAGGTAGTCCTACAGGCCCAAAATACACAGTTTATTTCTAGCCTTAATCCATGTCAGACACTATATGTTGCCAAGTTAGTGATGTACACACTAGCTGACAAGGCCTACTACTGAGATATCTTGGTCTTGTAGGTATAGATGATTATTTCAGCAATGTCTGCTGCACGCATTACAAAATATTCTGAGTTGGAAGGAACCTACAAGGACCATGGAATCCAAGTCCAAGTGAATGGCCCATATGGGGCTCTAACCCACAACCTTGGCATTATCAGCACCCTGCTCTGACCAATGGAACTAACTGTGGGTGTACGCAGCAGGGCTAAACCATCATTTACTTTCTGTACATGAAGAACTTGGGAGGCTGTTGAAAGATGCCTTAGCCACTTGCCCAGCTCCTTGCAGAGGAGGGTGAGTGACCACCCTTTCTTATTTACATAAACAGAAGAGTGATCCACCAGAGTTCATTTCTTCTTGTATTGCTAAGAATCACTACAAATCCAAATAAATGTTTGTACACTGTGAAAAGATACTATTTCATAAGGTTACAGTTATTAGCTTGGTTTTTAAAAACAAGGCATCTGCATCAGCACCTGAGTTTTAGACAGCTTCCTGGAACCCAAGCTGCACACTGTACCAGAAACACCAAAGGTGTAATTTTCTCATTACTGATTAGACCAATGTCAGTATTGAGTTTCTGCTGGTGATAAATGGTGGTAATGTTTTGATGAGAGAATACCTAGTTCAGACACAGACTATGTAATGTTAGTCCTTCTCATCTGTCTAAATGAATTAAGCTTCCATAAAGGTTTGTCGAAGGCTTAAGGGCATAAAACATCATCATAAAATTCAGATAAGCTCTTACAAGATTTTGTCTGAAAAAATTCTAGTTGAGGGAATGTCAGATTCCTCATTCCCATTCTGAAGCTGACTCTGTCTGTGTTCATACCACACCTCGGCTCATTTAGCCACAGAAGCACATCCTTCAAGATCAGGCGTATCTTGCACATAGACTGGTGCTAATTACACAAACTACTGCTGAAGGTACTCCAGTACTCTGCACATGTGCAGCAGCAGCAAACAGAAAACTCAAAAGCAAACCTTAAGGGCTGTTGAGATCCATGTCACCAACAACATAACCTTTGCAAAATAATAGTTCATTTAATTTCAGGAATCCTTCAGTCATTCAACTGTCTGTTAGTAACATCCTACACTGTGCAATGCATTGAACAGTTGTCTTCTCTACAAAGTTCCAGTCTTTCAGAACAAAACAGTTGATAAAGTCATACAGTTTATAGCTCATCCATGCAGGTCACTCCCCTAGATATTAATGCAATAAAAACACAATCACAAACACTGAAACAGATTACCTAGGCAGCAGCTCTACTAAAATTCCCCTATAAAAACAGGTACCTTTGGCATATTTGATAGAGTGGAAAGTTTCTCATCCCTTTTGATCTTGATTAAAAAAGTAGCTTTAAGTGCTGGTTCATCAAAGCATGGAAAAGCAGACCTTGCTGCCAGAGGTTCAAACTGAGTTGCTGCAAACCACCTAATGGAAGAGTTGAGAAGAGCAAAATAAAAATTATTAAAACATAAATGTCAGTTTAGTTAGGATAGAACAGTCATTTCCCTCCCAAACATTCTAAGAGCTTGTTATGGGAATAGCTTTTTGAACAGTAGATGATAAGGCTGGACCAGTCAAAATAAATGGTTCATCCACAATTTTTTCTTTAAAATCCAGTAACTTACTTATTTGAGGAGTAATCTTCTTGGCTATTTTTTACTTTCTGAACAAAGAATGCACCTGAAATAACTCACTTATAAAACAATTGCCAAAATATAAGCCAGTCAGTTCCCAGACAGAGGGAACAAAAAGAAGATTGAAAAATTAAATTAGTAAGCATGCCTACTAAATAAGAGTTTGGAAACCTCTGCACTGGATAGGACTGCAAGGAAGCTTCTTCATCTAATTGCCAGGCCATTTCCTGCAGATGTTCCCACAGTTCATCTAACTGTATGCCTGCTCCTTGTGCTGGCTAGTAGATGGATTCTGTCCAAGTTCTCAATACTGTCTTGTCTCTAATCCAACAGTTATTAATATCACAAGAAGACTTCTCAGGAGTCTACCTTCATTCTCCACTATTTTTATACTAACTAGCCATGGAAATTATGGCTTTTGATGGAGAGCATCTTTGACTTCTGCACCTGCAAGACAACACAGAGTTCAACAAGTCTACTAATTGAAGTATTTACTGGGGCTACACAGAGAAGATGGTACACATTGTGAGGTTTTTTTTCTCCTTGCTTTTTTTTTTTTTTAACCTACTGCCAAGCTACCCACAAGTGTTCGAGCAGTTTATTTGTTCTGAACCATGATTCAAACATTTTTGGATATACAGCTTTTCTGAGAAGGCACAGTGCTGACAACTCACAAGATTAAACTGCATGCCTGCTTTCAACTTCTTACTCTTTTCTTTCCTCTGACAAATCAATGCAGTTTCACTGCATTGTGCAGAAAAAAAAGCAAAGCATAAAGAACCATTCTGCATAAAAAATATAAATAAGGCCCAATTTATTTATTTCTTATAATATATATTTCTTATATATATTTCTTTATTGTATTTCTTATAATTTATTTTGCTTTTGGCAACAAGTTAAGTGAATTATTTTGCCATTTTCTAATTTTATATTTTTGTGACAATATAAAAAATATTCAAAAGAAAGTAAAACTAAACTAAAGAAAATACATTTTCTTCCAAAATCAATTGATAGTTTGAGTTTTATATAGAAAGTACAGTAACAGAGGTTATTAGAGTAGTCTGCATTTGTAAAACTACATACAACATACAGACAGAGACAATGCCCCTGCAAAATGAAGAGGCAGGCAAGGCAATGGAAATGATGAAATCACTAAAGAGTTATCTGAAAAGGATTTACTGAAAAACATACAGGTTAAAACATGTTCAACATACAGGTTAAAACATCCTGTTCCTGAACAAAAGCAGGTAACACTGGACTGAAGGGGACAAAACCTCAAAAAATTACCCACAGGTCATATTTTTCCTCTGTGAACAATTAAGCATTCTCTTTCTACTACAGTAAATACAAACAGAAAAGAAAGCTGCAGCTACATTGGAATAGGAAAAAATTCCACTGAGTTCCAATCATTTAGGTGATTTTTGCCTTCTACACTTGCCACTGCACTCTTACGTCTGCTTGCTTCATGGGAATGCATGTTTTTAAGGCTTGCAATAAGTTGCTTAGCTGACCCACACTGCTTTTCCTGTCTCTTTTTTATTGCACCACACTGTTTCTAGAAGACCCACATGGATAGTTACTTGCCCACAAAGTCATGAACACTCTTAAGTACATGACCAACATAAGGTTCATTTGAAGTGGGGAGGGAGGGCCAATTTTTAATAATCTTATTGATAAAAAGAACTAATTTACTCTCTGTAAAAATAAGTGCAATGTTTCCCTTTTCTCCAGTCACATGAGATTTTGCCTGACTGTCAAGACTTCTTTATATATGATTGAGAGCATCTTGGCAATGACATATCTCAGTTCCCTTAGGACTGTGTGATGCATCCCTTTGGGCCTCACTGGATTCCCTTGGTGGTCTTGAACCTGGCCTCTTTTTATGAGGACAGGACATTGTTTCCTTAGTCCCTGCCTTGAGACTCAAGGGCTCAAGAAATGTGGTAAGAATTTCCAAAGAGAAAAACTAAAAATTTAACAAACCAAAAAAGTTACACTACACTACCTACAGCCTCCACACTGAAGTACATTTCCCTGTAGGAGAGGCTGCCCTGACTTAAGGAACTCATCCATGAAAGACATTTTTCAGGTAGATTAATCAAGAGATAAAAGACTGATTTTTCTCAACAGGAATAAGTTGCATAAAATGTCCAATAAAAAAAGCAACCTTTTTATTTCTGTTATCAAAGCACAATCTAGAAGTGACAGAACAGAGAAGCCACATTAGTGGGCATACCTTTGCTTAGAGTTCTCATCCTTGTAAGAAATTTTGTAGAAGCCATAGTAGGTGTCTGATAAATTAGATGAATATTCCATGTTGACAGTATAATTCTGTCCTGCCAGGAGAGCCTCCGGAACCATGAGTGCAATCTGGTCATGCAATGGATATTCCAGGAATTCAACTGGCTTTGCTTGCTGCCTTTGTGCTGAAGTAATTGTTGCCTTGGTGATATTAAGTCCTGAGCTGTGAAGTACAATCTTCCGAGTTCCATGGAGGATGTTGACCACTATTTTTACAGATCCTGTAAATTTCAGAGTAGTTAAATTTGGCTGCAAGACAAGATCATAGTGCAGTGGTACAACATCAGGAGGAAGTCTAATTTTTGCCCATGGAAATAGTTTTCCATTCGTTGCCAAAGGATATATTAATTCCATTGTATGATTTTTTTTATGGCAGCCTTCTTTGGTAAATGTACACTTGGGAAGAAGATAAATCACTATTATTAATGAAAATGCAATCACAAAAACAACTGTGCAAACCACCATGGTCCTCGTAGAGGGCACTGAGCATGATCCATTTGGATTTTGTCTATATGCAGACATGTTATTCTGCAGACCCGAGCTTCTGTTCATGAAGGACATCCCCAACAATTTTGCTGATGATTCATAATCCTCTTCATCATCATCCATTTCATGCTCTCCAAGGCCACGCACCAAGAGACGAGAGCTTCTTGGTTCGTATTCCACTTCATCAGGCTCCAGTGGATGTAAACAAGGCTCTTTTGCCAGGTCAACCACATCGGGCTCCTCTTCAAACATACTGTTTTCAATCATATTCCTGGGCAACTGGATTCGATCTGAAAGAGAAGTGACCATGTATTACATCATAAACAACAGGCTTGAGTGTTACACCTCAAAGATATTTCACTGAATTACAGAATGGGAAACATCTTTACAGTATATACCATAAAGATCTCTTCCATTTTCTCTCCTAAGTTTGTTTCCTGGAAATACTTCTATGCTTTTCTGCCTACCCTAATTTTGCTTTCAGTATCTTCAAAAGAATGCTTTCCTTGCACATAATCAAAAGCAACTTACACATAACTAGAAGTCAGCTAGACCACTGCACTGCTCTCCCAGTCCACTGATGTCATTGGTTTGGCTGCATTTCCTCTAGTCCAGTAAACTATATTTGTTTAAACTCAACTAAATTTTTTAAGTGGGATTATTTCTTATGTTGCACAGTAAAGCACAGCAGCCAATACAGTTCTAGAAATGTTTCAAATATGCTACTTTTTGAGTTCTTTAGCAGAGGAGAAAATCTGCCAATGCAATGGCAGCCACACAAATAAAACATCCATTAGACATTTTTGAACTTAATTTTTCACAAACATTGCAAAAAAGATAAAAATATTTATCACACAAAAATAGCAGTATAAAAATCATAGTTGCAATTGACATATTCATTTAAGATCTAGCTCATACAGTCCTTGAAAGAATCCATGCATCTAAGAAGCCAAATCAGTGCCAGTCAGATTGTTTGCCTCCATAAAATTTGTCCTTAATAGCTAATGGACCAGTGAATACAAATGAGGAATTGAGATTCATACCAAATTTTAAAATCACATTTTTATAGCATGCAGTTACATTTTGGTCAAACTTCTCATCATATCTTCCACTGTTTATATAAAAGGTTATCTTTTAACTAATTAGTCTCCAGGTTCTATCCAAGGGACTAGACAATACTTTTGCCCAACTGAAAGGGGTCAGAAATGAATCTAATCTCTTTCAGACATGCCTGTCTACTGTCAACTGAATAATATTCACATCACACCTCTATCTTCCACATTATTTGTTTCCAGAAGAAGAAAGCTGATTTTTGCTCTGGATGTAAACTTACTATAAAGTAGGCTAACTTTTATTAATTTGTGTCAAGAATGTGCATTTTGCCAATCTACAATGCCAATCTATAAACAACCTAGAATATATTTGTTCCTCCAATGTATTATTTATTTTATTTTTAATTTTATTAAAGTCAAGTTTCTATATGGCTGAAAATCTCAAAAGTGAAAATAAAACATTTAAAAAAAAAGATGGCAAGAATATTTTCAAACTAGATATACTAAGTTCCTCAACATTCACTCTAAATGTATCAAGACTTCCTGCTTCAAGGCCACAAACTCAGAAAAACTGGAGTGTCAGTAGTTGTAGCAATGAAAAGGCCTTAAAACAAGGTAAAAATAAAAAAATCCTTCCCCAGAAAATTCAGTAAGAGAAAGGTGCACTAGTCAACCTGAACAGTGGTGTTTCATACAGTGATGTATGAAAGAAGGGAGCTTGGTAAAACTTGCATCTACCTGCTCTAGAAGAAGGAATAGGATCAGAGGATCACAAGATATCTGAGGCTGGAAGGGACTTCAGGAAGTCATCTGCTCCAACCTCTAGGCAAAAGCAGCTTCCAGAATTTTCTATTCTTATGGCATTTCCCGGTACAGTGCTCACATGCCAGCCTTCAGGCTGTGGTTGCATTCAGTGATCTAGCACCATGATCTCTGCACTGGAGCACATGCACTCACATGTCAGATTGGGAGCCACACAGAATTGAGAGGACAGAAAGCTAAGTTAAATTAGAAGTGAAAACACATAGGCAAACTAGTGGAGGAAAAATATGTGGAAAGAAAGTATTGCGCAGCAGAAACTCTTTTAGAATTCCTCTCCCCAAGAACAGTTTATCAAGAATTCACTATAACTTTAAACAAAATTTTTTGATTACTCCCCTCAGCTGGTTGCTTTTGAAATCTGCTGACTAGCTTCAATCAAATCTGAAAACAGACTCAAGGCCAAATTTCTTCAAGTCCCAATGTAATCCCACCCCAAAACAACCAGCTGCTGCTAGAAGACACCCAAATCCATAACTGCTATGTAGAAAAGGCAGGTATTAAGACTCACATCTTAACCACTCCAAAAGGTAGCAGTCAATCAGTACACAGCTCCAACCCCAGCCATGGCATGTGCAGCTGCATGGCCAGCAAAAGAGGTAGAAGACAGGGGAGGCACTGCAGAGGGAAGGAGGAGAAAGATAAAGTGCATAAATCTAGCAGAAAGTAGGTTTCATCAGCTCTGAGGCTT
This sequence comes from Urocynchramus pylzowi, assembly GCA_013397555.1. Classification (NCBI taxonomy): domain Eukaryota; kingdom Metazoa; phylum Chordata; class Aves; order Passeriformes; family Fringillidae; genus Urocynchramus; species Urocynchramus pylzowi. The sequence goes on from VZRH01002014.1 coordinate 68,826, forward strand.
AGAGAACAGTTTTCTTTTTGAGGAGATTATTCTCTAATATTTCTTCTAAAGACAGTATTTTCAAAGCTGCATGCAGGTACTAACAACTTTTTCAGTCAAAAAGAATTATACTACAAAATCTCAAACTGAAACTAAGATAGAAAAGTTAAACTAGAAGTTAGCTTCAAAACAATTCACAGTTTTAATACCTGGAGACATTAATTTCTAGGAAAACAACAGTTATAGGCAATTTCTACAGAAATATTTGCACAAATTGTAAGTAATCAAAATCTGTAAGACCAAAACTTTACTGCATATCAAAAACATCCCCAGACTACTACTCAACACTGGAAAGAACACAGACCAAGTATCAAAAGGTTACTAGAGCTATTTATGCTGACATAAAAGTTTTTTTTATAATTTTCTTGATTCACAGAACACATTTTTAAAAGGAGATGAACCATAGAAAATTTGTTTAAAACTTTAACACTCAGATAAACTCTGAACTCTGCCTCCTGCTGGTTCACTGGCATTGATAACATGATAGTGTGAGTGAATTGAACTTTTATGACATTTCAATTTTAACCCATGAGCTGTTACAATATGAGCTGAACAGCCACATGAAGGGGAAAAACCTAGTATTCTTAAACTGAAACATGTCACAAAGAATTGAGGAGCATGATTGCAAGCATCACATTTCACTGTCATCTCTCATACCACGTATGGCCAAGCAGCAAACATTCCCATTTTAAAACACATACAAAGCAGATTAATTAATACTCCAAATATAACACAGGACAAATTACTATAAATTCAGGAGTAGGAAAATTAACCTGGAAACAACTTGTATGGTTCCAGTGAACTATCACTGTCATGCCAGAGGTTGCAGGTGCACTAGAGACATTTGTGATCACACCAGTCCACAATAATTGAAGTACTGATCTGAGCTGCTAAAATGCGTTACAAAAGCCATCTGCCATCAAGCATAGCAACTTGAATCTAAATCTTTGCTAAACACAAGTCTAGTGTGAGAGTAAACAAGGAGGTAAAAGAAAAAAGTCTTGGAAGTGAATCTTGCTGCTCTCTAAATAGCCCTAATGAAATGCTAAGAGCCTAAAGGTGAAAACTTAAGCTTTTATCTACATCCGCTAGAAGTTTAAACATACCCAAACAAAAGTGATTTTACACTTTTTTTTTTTTTAATTCTACAAATTTTTACTCTGAAAACAAGAGATTTTAAACATCTTCCCCAATACATGATCTATTATCACATTTAATGGTGAATAATATGAATACTCACAGTTAGAAACAATCCTGAGAAAAGATGTCAGACTAACTACTATATGATCGACAAATCCAGAAAACTCATTTTCCTTTTACTGAAAAAAATGAAGGAAGGTAGACATTTTCTCAAAATTGATGGTTCTGAAAGTTTCCTTAGAGCTGCCTCCAGCAGCACAGACTCCCAAAAATCTATTGCAAGATATCTCCTCATTACAATATTCAGGGATGGTAACAAGCTGGGTCTGTTATTTTCTGTGAAGAGGACAGAATGCTTAGATGTGAACTTCAAATGCAGTTTGTGCCAAGACAACAGTACAATGAGTTTGCTGACTGTACTGCAGTCTTTGACAATGTAATCCCCATAGGCTTTGATAATGTGACCTAGGTGGTATAGAGTGGCATGAGTTAAGGACATAAAGGTAAGCCACACAAGCTTGTTCCTACAAGACATACACTCTTCACTTCTATGTCTTTCACAAATTAGTCTGTAAATTTATGAAGCAACTTCACCACAATACTCATGTTTAGTGTGAAACATGATCCTACAGGAACAATCAGATGTTGAAGTGAAACAGTAGTCCAGCATTTGCTCCCAGTATTTATTTGATCTGAAGAGGTCCAATCTCATTAAGGAGGAGAATGTAAGCTTTTTCCTGAAGTTTAACAGGCTGCAGTTAAACACAATGTTTTGAATTTTAGGGTGTGCAACAACAAAGTATCTCATGATGTTTGGTTTTTGGAATCCATTATAAATACTCTGTAGAATACAGAAATTATTCCTGTATATATAAAAGACAGTATATTCCTGTAATGCTATTGATACCTCTTTTTAGTTCTAGAAGTATGTACTTTTCCCTTGCAAAACAAAATCAGTAGTCTCTTGTCTATGTCTATCATGTCTAGGTATTCTAACTCAGAGCAGAAATCTCAATACTCAAAAGTCTTATATGGATCTAAATGACCTATTAATTGAGTTCATTCCTTTTCAAAAGATATGAAGAAAATGCTCAAAGGCATTTTAAGAAATTTAAAGAAATTACAGTAACACCTGACACACTGTAGCAATCAAATTCCAACTGAAAATAAGTGAGAACCTTTCTGTAATTCTGGAATAACCTAGGAGGAAAACAACTATTGGGTAACATGTACCAGCAGAAATAGCAAAACCCAAGGCCAAACCAAACTCGTAGAGAGGCATAAAATGTGGCAGCCAACTGGAATAAAAACTGATCCCCACTGAATGTAAACCACTTCAGCTGCATATAAGTAATAGGAGAGAAGGTGCAGAGTTAAGCCTGCCCAAAACGAGACATTCATGCTTTGTGGGTCAGGAAAGAACACAGAAAAACCATAAGCCAAGTACTTGTTTTGCTATCAAGCAACTCACTGATATTACGTCTAAGAATAATTTTGCCCAAAGATTTCAGGAATAGATGTTTAACAATGCCATTAGCTATTAAGAGCCATAATACTGTTCTGCATACATAACTTTTATGTCCAAATTTAAAAGCATTGACCCTTTTTTTGGCAGAAGCAGCTGCTGACAAAACAGCAAATTCCACAGACAAACCACATAAATTTGCTCCTATTAAAAGCGTGGTTGCTTTGGCTAAGACCATCTAGCAGGGTAAAAAGCAATTCTGATATGGATTTTTTTCCCTTCAAAGATATTTTTTATCTTCAAGTACCTGTCTAAATGCCACCTCAGCTAGAAGCAGCAGTGAAACACTTGCAAGATTTCAGAAAAGGTACTAAAATCAGAGTATGTTATTCCTAATACATGAATGAGTTCACCACCAGGATGGTAAAGTGAGTTGGAGGAGAAGATGCTATTGGGCACAAATACTGTGTCACACAGTCTAAAACTAAAAGAACAAAGGCACTTCTCCAGAATGGGAGAATTAGTTCTACACTGTTAAGGTTTAGCAAACAGCATAAAATTCCTTGTTTCCAGGACTCTGAGGAACTATTTGAAGCACTTATGAGCACTTGCAAATACTTTGTTTATGGCATGTAATATGAAGCATGCTCCAAGCAGAGAAATGCATGCTCATATGTATGTTTAACTCATCAGTAAAAATAGTAAGACTGGTTAGAGTACATGGAACCTGACCTTCTCTCCTTTACTTGGTCTTTGGGACAAGGAGAAAGGAATGTGGCAGTTATGACTGAAACAGGTCACTCATACATAGCCATGGATACAAAACTGTACAAATGCTACTGCTCTTTAAGTGTTTAGTCCTTGTCAGTAACTAGCCTTATGTCACATAAAAAAGCCAATGAAGGAATTCTGCAGAAACAATGACACATATAGAGTCACTGCCCTCTCTCATTTCAAAAGCAGTAAATTTAGTATAACCATCTCCCAGAAAAAGAAGAAAAAGCAAAGGTTGAAAATTAGATATCAAAAAAATGTTTTCACTGTAACTTAAAATTCATATTTTGCTTAGTGAACTAATACTTTCTCATTGTATCTGAAAAAAAATTAGAAACAGCACAAATTAAAAAGAACCTACTAGCCATGACGAATGGATTTAAGTTTTGTGCTACAACTGCACTGTCTTTAAGAGGTAATATTATTTGTGCAGACATGGCTCTAGAAAGTTTGGAAATAACAGGTGTACCTGCTACAGAATCTCGGTTTTTTTAGGGAAAATATGAAAACATTACTCACAGTACAGTACTCATTTATATTTATGAGAGAGGAAATCAAAAATATACCTACTTAGTGAAATTTCTCACACATGTCTGTGCTATGTCAAGCTAGTGACCAGAACAAGATGAAATACGAGACTCAATTAAAACCACAGGTACTTGCATTGTACAGTTTGCAAGCAAGAAGGAACAAAACAATCTATAGGAGAACAGTATAACAAATATTCAACAAGCTTTCAGAAATGTTACGTGTTTCTATTTTTAGTTTCTATTTAAATTTAAAATAACTCAACATTTTAAATGCACAAAACACTGAGACTGTCATTATAAAAAAAAAAACCAAACTTAATGCTCCTTTCTTTCCTAGATAGACTTGACTGTAGAAACAAAACTGTGATTTTTCACATTAAAGAGTCATCTAAAATGTGTTTAAGGACATTTGAGGTACTAAGGATTTGAAAACACTATTAAAGGTTTACACTTTTCTTCCTGAACTGTCTGATGCAAATCTCCATCTTCAACCTCAAACAGGAGGAGGGTAGAGACAGAGAAGCGTTTAATACACCAAATGTCTCCAAATTGTCCTATCTAAAATTTCAGAAGTGCTACTAAACAACATAGTACATAGCATTCAGTCACCTTTTTTAAGTTTGGGGGATTTTTAAATTAAATTCAGCATAGGCCAAACTTCCACATATAACTAATAAAAGCCATAAATCTATTTATTTATGCCGAGTTATTTAGTAAAAATATAATTTTAACAGAACTGTAAAAATTAAAACTATATACTTGGGCTCTGCTCTTACTAACAGTAGTTCACCAATTCTACTTTACAGGAAGCAGCAGATCAACCCCCCCAGTTCCAAACTGCCAAATATTAATGTTCTCATAGAAGACAGAAGGGAACATTCACTCTTATTTGTGCACCTCATGCTGGACTCATTGCTTGAGACTTGCTCCAAATCTTACATCCTATTCTCACGCAAAACTATTGTCCTGGTTATTGTTTCTACATTGTCTGAGAGAAGAGAGATGGGCAGCCCAAAGGGGAGTGCCAAAACAGATTCATTATCACAGATACTCAAACTGGCATACAGAGGCATTTTAGAGAAAATTTTGATTCCAAATACTACACTGGAAATCCAAAAGGTGAGAAATATTTCATAAAGTGCAATCACTTCCTCAATGGAGGAAACCAAAAATCACTAGTTCCAAAAATCACTAGCTAAAGGCTTTTATTAGTGCACATCAGCATTAGAGTTTAAGTAAACAGAAATAAGAAAAGCTAGGAGTATAGATAAAATACGATTGTCTATCAGCTTTTCTTCCAACAGATGAGGTATAAAGTGGCCTGCAAAGAAGTTTCATTGACAGCAAAACATCTGAACTGGTAGACTTTGAAAATGTACATTTAAAACAGTAATTGTTAACATTTTCTTAGATACAAACTTCATCTTTCTAAACCTAAAGATGAAATAAGGCTGTAAACTTTAGCTAATGCTGTTTATGAATTGCATAGCCTAATGTGACAGAAATGAGTTTCAAAAATCTAGCAGAGAAGGAAGCAACAGTCTAACCCTACTTAAATACTTCAGCAAATGAAATGACAAAAAAACCCAAAGATCAAGAAACAGAAATGAAAACTTAGAAAACTGACAGAATTTTATATCAATAGTTTTGTGGAACATAAATATTTTAATAAAACCCTCAACAGATTACTGAAGCAATACGGTTTTTTGTTTTTCCCTATTTATTTAGGCATCATTCAAATCCATATGTACCTACTATGTCCTATCTATATGCTGTATTATAGATATTTGGCACAGTGTTTGAACACATAGGTGACATTATCTCATCACCAGGTGACATCTGATTTTTTACCACAAAATTCTCAAAGAATACATATAATTGGCATTGACTGACCTCTAGCAGTATATGCCAGTAAATGCTCAGTCTACAAATAAGTGCTTAAGATGAAAAAACCTCCTGCTATCAAAAGCCTTCTGTTATGTTATTTTGGATGCAGATTCAGAGCTGCTTTCTGTGTTCCTGCAATTTCAAAACCTATTGGTCAAATCAGAAATAACCTAAGCTCTCAATAAGGCTTATGACAGGTTACTTGCTCAGGCAAGCACTTCAAAATTTGAACAACAGTTATACAAGAGACACTTAAATCAACTGGCTAAAAGCAACCATACTGGTATTTAACCTCTAATCTGTAAATCACTGTTGATGAAGCATCAGCAGCTAGGAAAGGAAAGCCAGGCTTTCTCACTATTGAATATAAATATGAAGGTTAAATTTTTAAAGACAATTAAGCAAACAGATAAACAAACAGACACACTCATATGCAGAAGTGATCTTAAGAAGTCATCTTAATGTTCATGGCCAGTCCAGAACTATGGGTTGAAGCCTCTCAATCCACCTGAACACTGAGTATGAGTACATAGAAGCTGCATTACCTTTTGACATCTGAAAGGAGACCACCTTCAAAGTTACTTGTAAAGCAGAATTGCCTCCCATCTCTGCTCAATCTGAGAATTTAACAGTAGGAGTACAGTACTGACTGGACCCGGGCTGGAGCTATTCAATACAGTTATTGTTACAGACACGTAAAACAACTGATGATCAATCAGACAGACTTCACATGCAATTCCATTCCTCCCAAAAAAGCAAAAAAAATATTAATCTGAAGCCATATATCACAACCCTTTACATTGCATTAGCACTACCTTCTATCTATTTCACTGATTACTCAACTACCTCAAAGAAAAAGTCTTCAGCCTACAAAAAAAAAAAAAAGGCACACTGAAAAATAAACAGTAGTATCAGTAATGCTACAGACAGTCTTGGAAAGTTTCTGTAGTTTACTTGCTAGCAATATTCCATGCTCAGCATGCAATTATTCCCAATACTGCAGGCTCCCTGCTACTACCTAGCAACCATTCTTTAAGGATTAAATTTGCCTTTTGTAAGAACTGTTCATTGCTGTGGTCTAGCATCTTATTTTTCCTTGATGAATTGTGTACATTAGGATGGTCAAAATCAGCACAGAGCGCTGTAGATTGATTAAAAAAAAAAAAGGAACAAATGTGTTGAAACTAAGAAAAAAAAAAAAAGGCAGACATGTTATACATTTAGCAGAAAATGGTAGCAACAGTTGATCAGACCTGTGCTTATAAACAGTTAGGAGAATTGCTATATGATTTTTTCTGAGAGGTATTTCCTTTTGAAAGAACTTAGTTTTGAATTTTTCATTCATTACTTGCTGATGATAAGCTCTTCTGGACAATCTGAGCAGCAGCATGCTATAAAAAAAGAAAATCTAACAGGTTTAAAATTGCTTTCCCTAGTTTACAAACTCTCTAATGTATTTTAGGATGGAGGTAATTCCTCTGAAGATATTTGCTCTTGTTTTAGCTGCATTTAGAGTTAGTTGCTCCAAGGCAACCCCTGGCCTAAAGGTTTAGTATGGCCCGTAGGTTAGGCTGCAGTGAAAGCAGATACCTTCAGTGACAGCTGTTAAGTCAGAAGCAGCACTTAGAGGTTTGAGCAAAAGTTAACTGAAGACAAAAGGCTTCTAGTGGCTCAACAGGTCTTGAAGTTGAAGAATAAGTACCACAAACTTATCTTCACACAGGCGTTGACAGTCTGATTTCTGAAATCGCCAATGCAGACAACAGAAAAACAAAATCAAAGGCTATGCTTCACAATAGTCTAATGATACCAGCTGTTAAAGACATAGACCTCTCTCCTCTTTTATAAAACAGAGGTTTTAAAAAGAGATAAATGTGTTACTTGAGACTTCAGCAATGATCTTTTCTGGGATGAATTACTTTGAATCTCAGCAGTCCAAGTGAAAACAGCATCTCATCTGCACTCTCCTCTATGCAGCAGGTATTTTGATGTCCTCAAACTTCTTCCAAAACAGTCATGCAGTGTCTTGTGTTTGGAGATCCTTTTTTCCCTGGCCTATAGAGCCATTTTTCCAATTTCATTATATATAAACTCCAGCTAAGACCAACAAAAATACTCAGAAAATTATTTATTACTGACATTTCCACTTTTCAGCTGTTATGCTTTTGTAGCTGCTCAGTTTAAAACTTGCGTGAAAATACCCAGACTGTGTTCATAAAGATTTCTGCAGTTCAAATACATCAAATATGGGTAAAGAATAGGTTATTTAAAAGAAAAAAGAAACAAGCAAACAGAAGTCTAAAATTAATTTCTTGTCGAAAAACAAAAGCCACAATTTGGAGACAACTTTCCCACTTGCATTTCTATACCCAGTTCTCAGAGAGTCTGAGTTACTGTATGAGCTTGGGGTCAAAACATCTAAAGAAGTGTAACCTAAACATTCAGTTGCTGTTACTTCTGGAAAAAGAATGATGATCAGTAAGCAGTTTCTCTTCATCGGGATAACAACAAAGCAGAACTTTGGTCAAAGTTATTACCTCAGCAACTCACAGAGCCACTGCTGAAAGTTCTTGATGAAGAAACTGAGGTCAGTATAGAGATTTGATGTCTTCTATCCAGAAATTTAATTCTTATTTGGTTAAATCTGGTTTGGGATATTTCTTTTTTGTTTACTCTATCAATGGGTAAATTACTCTAAGTGACTTGAAGTAACAAGGAAAAATTTAGAGCCAAAATGCTGAGTTAAGTTACTTAACTTTACACCAGTTCCCATACAATATCGAGAATTCCCATTTTTACACCAGATTTCAATTACACATTCTGGAGAAAAACAAAAACCACATCAAAACACAAACCACAGTTAAGCAGGACAGGAACTTTCCAAGTTACTTAGTTTCTCTCCAACTACCGGAAAGGTGGTTAGTGAGGTGGGTGTTGGTCTTTTCTCTCAGATAGTAAATGACAGGACAAGAGGAATGGTCTCAAGTTCACCCAGAGTGGTTTAGATTGGATAACAGAAAAAAATTCTTCAACAAAAGGGTTATCAAGCTTTGGAACAGGCTGGCCAGGGAAGTGATGGAGTCATCATCCTTGGAGGTATGTAAGGACACATGGAGGTGGCACTAAGGAACATAGTTTAGTGGACTTGTCAGCGTTAGGTTAATGGTTGTAATCCATGATCCTAAAGGTCTTTTCCAAATTAAATTATTCTATGACTTGATAAATAATTGCTTAGCATGGGGACTTCTAATATTGGGTATAAATTCTATAAATCTGATCTAATTAAGTAAATTGCACAATCTGTAGACCATCTCATTTTATTTGCTGATGCCATACTGTATTCCTAGCTGTTAAAACTGACAGAACACCCCTCTGAACTTTATTGGGCCTATTCCCCCACTCAACTCACCACTTCCCCTAACAGAAGGTGCATCACCCCCTCAGCACATCCTACCATCCTTTCCCAAACACCTGTGTTCAGGATAATGCAGACACTGTTTTGTTTTCCATCCTCCTCTTTGTTCTTTTTCTCCTTTCATAATAACAGTTTTGGACATCCAGCTGCTGCTATCCAGCAGAAGATTAAATAATTAAAAATGTGAGCAAGCTCTTCCTACCTCTCCTCTGAGCACTTCATTCACTGATTCACTGTAGGACTGTACGCCTATTTCCAGGAGCTGTTAACACAGGAATTAGTGCAGTTCCTTATTCTGAAACCTTGCGACAGTCACAAACTCTAACTACCTCCTTCCTTACCTTGGTTTCCATACAAAGATATAAGACTCACTTAGCTTTTGTAATTGCCAGCTCTCCCTGGTCTGTCACTGTGCGTGTCTTATCTGGTCATAGCTTGAAAAGAAATGCCTCAAGATTTTGGAGGAAGCAATTAAAAAAAAAACAACTTTGAAGTGGAAAAAATACTTAACTAACAAATATCAATTTTTAAAATTGCTTTTCTGTACTTCTAAAATATCGCCCTACAGAAGCTATATCAGTTTTGTTGAATTTTTCTCACAGACAACTGATTTACAGCAGTCAGTAAATAACCCCTGTTAGCACCTGCTTGCTCTTTGGGATAAAGAAATTCACTTGCAGAAAGCGTACAAGGGTATTGGCACAGGCTGTTGATAATCACATGCCAAATGTCTGAGCAGATCAGGAAACCTATCCAAAATCCTCCTCAAGCTTTCGTGGGTCAGGCAAGCAGTGATGTTTCTAGTTCTATCCTCCCTCTCACAAAAAAAAAAAAAAAACAAACCAAACCCTAAAGATTTACTTATGAAATCTAATTTTTGAAAAATACTGTACTTTGTTAGTGGAACAGTGTGTAAGCAAAACACAAGTAAAGAGTATAACAAGTAAAAATCTTCATATTTTTAAAATGTTCTGCAAAATTGCGTCTTGTAGAAGCAGTGATTAATGTCATTGTATTAACACTTAAATATTGCATTAAACTGTTTCTTCTTGTGGATAAATATGAACAGATACATCACATCAGACATTAAAAACTACTGAATTGAAGAAAGCAGTGATTTTTTACAAGTCTGCCTTTTAATTTTATAATCTTTTCAGCATGCTTCAAGAACTTGTTTGGTTATGGTTATTATTCCTTGTCATATCAATTTAGCTCTTCCTTCTATAATGCGAATTACTTCCTGTACTGTTATGCCCTAAGCTGTCTCCAACTCATCCATTAAAATTCTGTGTTTGGAGGGAATGAAGAAAAGCTTATCTTATCTTTTCAAACAAGCTTGTTCAACAAACAAAGCCCATGTCCACAAACACATTCGTTATGCTAAGATTCTTACTGAAGATTTCCTTCTTCTCTACCATGTCTCCCTAATCATTCCATACATTATAAGTTCCTACTGAGAAAGAAAATAATTCAATTCCACACAGAAAAATTATTCGTTCTTACTAAAGCAGGACAGTACACCATGTCATTCATGTATTTTCAAACATGCACCTATCTGCAGTAAGAAAACAGTTAAAACCTTTTCTCAGCTAACAAAGACAAAGCAAGCCACTGGAATGTCACAGAAATCACAAGTCCTACTGGAAAGCCCTTTGCCTTCATTTCACCATGGTTTCACCTACAATTTTGGAGCTGGGGCTTTTCTTTGCTTGTGTGTACACAGCTTTTGCATTCCCTATCAAAATATCTTCATCTTATCTCCTGACTTTTCCCCTTTTTTACCCTTGTGATTCTCTCCCCCACCCTGCTGCATGGAATTAAGCATGTGGCTATGTGGGGATTAGCTGCCTATCAGGGTTTACCTACAGCAAGAACATTTAAGAAGAATTATTACTTACTAGTATAGTCAGTGTAAAGGGTTAATATACAGCCACTAACAGGAAAGCACAAGTCTTTACATTTAGGAACAAAAGCTTTCATGCCTGCTGTTATTTTAAATGTGTTAAACCTTACTTTAAGAACAACATTTCTGGGAAAAAGAAAGGTTAGGCTGCTACAAGATAGATGTCACCATTTTTCTCTCTCAAATTACTAAATTCAGATCAAAAAAAAAGGAAATAATCCAATGGGAAAAAAACACAACAACAACAACAACAACAAAAAAAAAAAAACCACACCAAATGAAGAAGTGTTACGCAATATGAAGCTTGCTATGAGAAACTCAATCACCCATGGGATTTGCCTGCTTTTAAGAGACAGAACAGAAGCAAGAGGTAGACTAAGAGCAAGTTCTTAATTCACACTATGCAATAAGATTACAAATGCATATTTTTAATAGACCAAAACTGGACACATATACACTTATATATACTTTTACATGCTGAATGCAACTAAAAAAAGAGAAAATTAAAAAAAAATTTCAAAAGGCACACAGATTCCAGTAAAACAAAAGAGGGTCTGTTGCTTTTTGTAGAGTCAACAACTACATGCAAACAGATATGATGACTCTGTATGATTTTAATAAATACTCTTATACTCTTTAATAAATACTCTTAAAAAGCAGACAGTACCTAACATCTGTTCACGACTTGAAGAACATATGCCACTCTGCAAGGGTTTGGTTTCAAGATACAAATAACTGGTAGAGGTTTAGAATCTGTATAGTTAAGCATATATCATGACTTCTACTGGGCAGACAAAAGGTCTTCAAAACAGATGCTGGTTTTGGGAAAAAAAACCCCAAACCCCCTTCTTTCCCAAAAAAAAAAAAAAACAACCCCTAACTTGAAAATTAATAGATTTTCCTGTATTGCAAAGGAGGACAAATTTTGCTTTCCACTCCAAACTACACAAGGGAACTCAACTTCCAAGCCTTAAAAGGTCACTTGCCCCTTCAAGCTATATTGCAAAGTCTACTTCTGCTGTTTACTTGTTTATGTTTATGTGGGTTTTAAAAATGAATGTGAGATAAATACTGGAATGACAAGTTTCTGCACATAGTCTGGGAACAAAACCCTACCAATTCACTGCATAATGGAAATTAAAACAATGTGTGATTACGTATTTTAAGACCCTCTCTTATCTGAAGTTGCCATAAGAAACTTGAGCAAAGAGTGTAATTTCAAGGAAGTCAGTGTTTATTAGTTTTGGGTGCTTCTGAAAGGTTCTCTGAAAGTCTCTTCCTGATTTCTAAGCAAAGAAACATTGCATTTTCTATGTCAGGACCTCAGGTTGAAGAACTACATGGATCAATCACATTTCACTATTTACCCAGTTAGATTTAAATGTAAATAGCCAGGCTACTATGGAGGCTTCCTTTCAAATCTTCACTTCTTTGTTATCAACAAAAAGAAAATATCATAGAAGGAGAAAAAGTGAGTAGATAATTTACCAAATACTCTACCTATACAACTGGCAAAAAATCCTAAGTTGTTTCTGTCATAATTATTTATCTGGAGCTAAGAGGATATAAGAGGAGAACTTAAAGCTAACCAAACCAAGGTTAGTCTGGATTTTGATATCCAACATATATACATCACATCTGTTCACATTTAACCATATATTTTCAAGTTTAAATCTGGTACCAGTTAGGTTTCCTATGAGAAAATGCAGCGGAAGTGGAGGGAAGGAAAGAGGAAGTAGTTTTAAATGACACTTTCCTCTTTGGATACTACTGAGAAGGAAAACCTTCCACAAGGTTGAGGGAATGTTCAATCCTCAACCACCAGTTGAACAAAAAAAGGGATAGGAAGGAAGCTTCTGGCTTTAATTATACAATATGGTTCTTTTAGTTTCCTGCTTCCAGTCTCACCAAAGACATGTTTTGCAACTAAAATCACATAAACGTTTAACCACAGGGGTCTAATGAAAAGGTCCTGAATCTTAAGAGACACACAGGAAGTTGTGTCTCAGATTTCTTAATCTACTCAACTCCCATATTCAGAACTGCTGACTATCCTCTTCACCATACTGTCCATTAAATTCATGTCTGATAAATACCAGGTTCATAACAGCTGAGGATACAAAACATCTCTCTGTTGGTACCAGTTGTTCTGAAGAAAAAAAAAAATTTTGAGAGTTTTCTGAAACATCCAACAGTTAGATATGGAACCTGACAGACTATATACAAACTGATGCTTGCCTAATCTTTTCGTTCTCTTGTCTTGCTTGCTTTTAGCAATAAATTAATAGAATCATATCCTCTTGTCTTGAACACTCTCTACAGAGGCAACCCAATATGCCTTCTGGATTATACTGTTACTTAATACCCACTTGACAACTCGAACCATACCAAACCATCTGCAAGTCACAAGCACACATTACGTGTTCACTGCTCCGTAACTGGTAGCCCAGTTCACAGAAAACAACGGCTAGAGGTTACTGCCTATGAGTCCTGACACAGTAAGTTTTGTATCATCTTAAGGGAGCAAAAATACATCTATCTACATTTTTCTCAGTCTCATAACATAACAAGACAAAGAGTACTGATAAAGAAAAAAGTGGCAGCGTGTCAGCCTGGTAGCTTAAGACATACTGAAATCTAGACTGCTCCAAAATCCTATCCAGGTATCATGTATCAGCTTTGAAATTATCATCATAACAACCATCACCATGGGGGTGTGGTCAGCTCAGATACCAGACACTTTTCAGAAGGTCCCTTGCAAACTAAATCATTCAATGATTCACACTTATGATCGTTCATTTGTGCGAAAAGAGACACTAAAGCCTCATTAATAGCTCTATCAATGATAAAAAGCACAGGTTTCGACAGCAACTGACAGTTTATATATGTTGTATTCATAGCCCCATTTTCTAAAAACCTACTCTTTGTTGTTCTGCTGTAATGGTTTACAGGTCAGAAGTATGAGGCCTCTAAAACATATCAAAGCATTTTGGTCTTCCACTAACACAAGTCTTGCTGAAGTCCAGAACTTTTGTTTTTCATGCATGAAAAATAGTAAAAGTGGTTCTACTTATGTGCTACCAGCTCACTGTTACTGAAGAAACTCTCCGTTTCTACACAAAAGAAAGCCTTAAATAAAAATCACTATTAGGCCCTAGAACTGTAGGTGAACTGGGCACATTTTTAATTTTGAACACAATCAATTCTCCATAAAAGTCAATGGCCCTGTGGTAGAAGTATTGTTACACAAGGACTCCAGTTAACAGAATATATTCCTTCAATGTCAGAGTGATTACAACCAAAAGAAAGCTCTCTGCACACATTTATGTTTAGCAAAGCACACTGAAACACTCCTCCAAGCACCTTGGTGGAAATTTTGACTGGAATAAAAACAAATCCCAAAATCTAAACTCACCTTATTTCCACACAAACAAACAGCTGATTGAAAGCATCTCTTGTTTCAGTGTAATCCTGATTCTCTACTCTCCACCTGATGCAATGAAGAAGATCTCTGCTTCAATAGACTACTGCACACCCTGAATAATCCAGAAGAACAGCTGGGCTCTGAGGTCTTCCTTGAACATCTATTTTAAGACAACACTCATGAAGCAATAAAGGATCAGCTGCGCCCTAGGGACACGAGCTGTGCAGAAACCAACACACATATTACCTTGAAATTCCTGCCTCTTTGATCAACCGGATGAGTTTTCCAGACATGTTCCCTTCTCTCCTTACTCCAAACTTCCTTCAGGAGTATCTATCTTTCTGTGTGCAAGAAGGCACACAATCTTTTTGTGATTTAAGGTTAATATACTTCCACTATTTAAAGCAGTATCCTAAGTACTCAAAACACAACTTCAAAAGGTACATGTGTACTCTTTAAAATACGTTGAGGCAATTAAAACCCAGATCACACAAGATCCTGGTTTATTTTAAAAGTTAATATGATCTTATTTTAAGGTACTGTTGGACAGAAGTCTAAGCAGCAGCTGGCATGCATATACTTCTCTGACTGAAAAAGGAGTAATACTGCTGCCAATCAGAGAAATCTTAATGGTTTTGCTCTTCTACACAATTTTTGCTTTTGTACTTAATGAACAAAATATTGTGCAGGAGTATGGAAAATTTGCTGAACTTCTTAAAATCACTGAGTAAAGGATGAAAAACTTGAATTCTCTGAATTGATCACTACTTTAACCCAAGGATGCATTAAATAAAGATAAATTCAGCTTCTTTGTATGTAATTGTTACACCAATGCCCATCGAATATGAAAAATGTATTCTGACTAGTGAAACAAACAGAGGTAGTTTTATCCTTGCCTTTATTTGTTTCTACTATTTTTTATGGCAGTCGTTACAGGGCTTTATGCAGCACACATTCACATAGCCCCAGTAACGTGAAACATGGTTGCTCAACTTAACATCATCTTCCCAAAAAAAGATGACAAGACAGTCCTGGAATACTTTTACAGGTAGATACTGAGGTTTGCATAAGTTTTCATCATTTTTTACTTATGAAGTAAACACACAGATATTCCATGGTTTCATTCATGGCAAGTGGAAGACCAACTGCTTAGTGAAAAAATACTAACAAATGATCAACAGTAAGCACCTATATTCTCATCTTCTGACATTCTTTAAGTTATTAAGACATTATTTAAGTTATTATTATTTAAGAATTCCCTTTCTGAACATCCATTGTTTGGCAGGGAGTTCACAGCAAAGCACTAAAAGCAAGCACATACCCAATACATTGAAAAAACAGGTTCCTGTTCAGCTGAGCTGACACAGGAACACAAGCACAGATACTACAACATGGCTTTGTGGAAAACTACAACTGTAGCACAACGCATTTGGACAACATAAATCTCACACTCAGGAACAGATTAAATCAGTATTTTTTTTCCAGTAATAATTGATGAGATAGGCAAAACACAAGGCAGAAAAAAAAATATTAAGAACAGACCTCTTTGATGCTTTCTATCTACTATTGTACAAAAAAAAAAAAATTACTCAATCTGTCGTTTAGGACTGAGTAACAGTTTAAGGCAAACAGGAACCCTTCTGCTCCATGACACAACAGCATAAAAGATTGGCAGCCGAGGCTATGCCTGCTGTCCCCAAAAGAATTAAAGCTATTCACACAGGAACATGCTCCTGCAACTCCAATAGACTTCTACACTGAACAAAATTAACACGAAGAACAAAAACATTTTAGAATTGGCAGGAAAATAATACCTGAAAATACCTGAAATAACTAGACTTTGCAAATGGCATTTTCATTTTGTAAAGAACATTACCTAGCTTGACTTATTTCTACTTTCCAAAAACCCCCCACTTCTTCTCAGGAGAGTCTTTTTATTTTGTTAATCAATTTAGTAATGTAATTAATATCAAAGACTGCATCTGTTGTGTATGAAAACGATAAAAATAAATCAGGAATGTCAGTGAAAGTGAGTGTTATTTGCACTTCAGATCCTCACAAGTTATCCCATCTGCAGTTGCAAGTTCATGCATGTCACCTGTCTTAAAAGAGAAACTCTTTAATAGCTCACTTCTACCTCTTTTTTCCGTGTCAAGTAGAGAAGTGACACACTTCATGTATTAAACAGGAAACGAGGAAATGACCTTTCAGAAACACATACAATCTAAAAAATAAGCAAAAGACTTGCAAAATAATTTGTACTGGTATCCAAGACAGAGATGTCCAAAATGACATTACATATTCCCTTTAATCTGTATTTCACTTCTTTCACTCGGCTTTTTTGTTCCTTTAAATTTTAGTGAAACTGTTTAGATAACAAATGACTAGTAAAAATAAAATTCTGATCATTGATTCAGAGCAGAATTCAAAGGAATGGGAGACCATACAATGTAGGGGGAAAACATTATGTGCAACAAATAAGGAAGACTTCCATGAACTTTTAATTAAACTTTGATTATTCATTCTTGGGGAAAAAACTCAAATTAAGAACAGTCATGGAAAATAGACGAACCCATCTAAAAAAAAAAATCCTACCAATAACCATTTCTAGAACATTTACTACTTTACAGCATTCATAACTTTCAGGGAGAAGTGCAGATGGGACATCAGGAAAATGTTCTTCACTGAGAGGGTAGCTGATCACTGGAACAGGGATGTGGTTATGGCATCAAGCCTGCCAGAAATCAAGGAATGTCTAGATGCCACTCTTAGTTATATAGCTTAGTTTTAGGTAGTCCTGAGAGGATCAGAGAGTTGGACTTAATGATTGTTATAGTTCCCTTCCAACTTGAGATATTCTATGATTAACTCAGCTATTCCAGGCGCTAAAAATAAATATGCAATTAACTGTTCTTCCAGAGCTACAGACCTCATACATCATCTCCACCTAAATTCCTAGGCAGGGAGGAAGACAAAGCCCAGATCTCTTCAAAGAGGTTCAAAACTAAGTTTACATTACAGGGATGAAGGAAGAAGTAAAAATAAAAATTATAATTAAAAAAACCCCAAAAAACAACAAAAACAAAAACAAACAAAAAAAACACACAAAAGAAACATCTTAAGTTTATTTAGTTTATCTAAGCATTTCCACTGGAGAAGTTATTCAAAT
Organism: Urocynchramus pylzowi; assembly: GCA_013397555.1. Lineage (NCBI taxonomy): Eukaryota > Metazoa > Chordata > Aves > Passeriformes > Fringillidae > Urocynchramus > Urocynchramus pylzowi. The sequence continues at coordinate 86,572 of VZRH01002014.1, forward strand.
AGTAAAGACTTCAGCACACCCACTAGGATTTCAAGGAAAGGATAAGGGTTTCTTTGATTTTTGAAATGCATTATGGCTGTGTTTTTACCTTTATTTAAGAAAATAATCCAACCAAATACTGAACTAGAAAAGCTGGAATTTTTATCCACTTTAGTGCATTTGCTGCCTTAAAGTCTATTTTAAGACACATACTCATTCTGACACAGCTCTACTTCCATAAAGAAAAACAATAAATTGTCTCATTGTTAGTTTACCCAATGGGCATCAGAGTTCTGAATCCAACTAAAATGCTTTTGCAAAATCTTAAGATTCAGTCTGTTCCCTCTTCCCCATGTGTTACAAGGGTAAAAACCCTACAGAACTGAGAGATCTACAAGTATAATATTCTAAGCTTCCTGTGACAGGCATGCTTTCTTCTGAATTTAAACAGCACTTGGCACAGGAAGTCAACATAGACTCACCAACAGAACTCATAAGTACTGTACAAGAAAAAAAAAATCCAGTTTATTTGAAAAATTTGATGCCCACAAAAGGTTCCAGACCACCAGGCATGAAAATGAAAATTCTATTCAAAAAGCCAATAATGTAAACACCCTCTTCACTTCAGATTTTTACAGCTGCTATTGAGCACCAAACATGCCTCAACATCATCAGAAATAAGGAGCAACATTTTTGCTCTAATATTTGCATATTCTCTGCAGTGTCCATTCCAGCAGAACCAGCTTTCAGGAAGAAACTTATTGACCAACTTCAGCTCCAAATTTTCTTCCAGTCTTACCACCATCTGCAGGGTTTTCATTTCAGGGAACAAAATTAGGAAGCTCAGTGCATGAGTATTGCTTCTCAGTATCTAAAGCTACATGCTAAAGCCCACCGGTCTATTTCTTCCAGTTGCATGGAGCAGAATTTTTAAAACATTTTGTTGCACAGTGCAGCAATAGCATTATGTCAAACAGATCTTTAAAACAACATTTCATCTCTTTCAAAAGGAATGGCCTTAGCAAGATGACTTCAAAATAAAATTCTCCCCCAACTGCATTACTCTTAAAGACAAGCTGTTTTTATGATGCATACAAGAATGAAGAATACAATCCTGTGACTGAAACAGGCTGTAGTTGAAAGATCTTGTACTAAGGCCAGGATTAACTAGAGAACTAAAACATCAACTGCTTGAATAAACTGTAATTTTAGCATGACAATACAAAGAGGAAAAAAAAAAAAAAAAACAAAAACAAAGGGAAAAGGTCTCTCTTGCTAGTTATGCCACCAAAATTTGCCCAGAGCTCATGACCTCCAGTTTCTTTCAGATTCTAAACAGCGGCATCAAATGACAGAGGATATCTCATGTGCTTGAAAACAGGGAAATGCAAGGCAATTAAGATATATTTACAGATTCACAACATGGTTCATAGAACCATAGAATGGATTAGAAGGAACCTTAAAGATCATCTAGTGCCAGCCCCCTTGCCATGATACAGAAAACTTATTTTTCAGTGCGTGGGGTTTTTTATGGATTTGACATTTAAAAAAAAAAAAAGACATAAATTCAGAAAAAAACCTAACTTTTCCTGTGACTTGGCAGGAATTAAATTACAATGCAGCAAACTCTACCTGGTACTTTAGCGATGGCTACCCAACATGCTTGTCATTTAACAGACCACATCCCACCTGTAACAAAAGTGCTGGGTTTTCAGCAGGAAGGCTGTTGTTTTACCCTCTGTCTAATTCCATATTTGGCCATGGTCGTGAATCTAACCAAACATACTTCAGTTTCAGTTTGATCTGAGAGCTTCATTTCCTCCTCCGTCCTGGACGGGTAGAATGTGTTACTATTAGTAGAGGCAGAAGCAACACGGACTTTTCACGGCTTCATTTCAGGCGCAAGCACAGGATGCACACACACCGCTGTATCACGATGCCAGCAAACGCTCCCGTATGCTTATCTCCAAGCATATACAACCACGTCGATATTTCATTTCTGTCAATGCAGCGGCAGCTCTGAAAGCTTTCTGGCTTTCATGAACACCCTGAAACACTACTTCTTACACCGCTGATACTTCTGTATTTTATTTCTCCTTTCGCTCGGGGGGGTGGGGGGGTGGGGGAGGGCACGTTCTGGAGAGAGCGCCCGATCAGGAAAACGCCATGAACAGCGGGTCTGATTCCTACTTCCCATCAGAATCATGATGGCTTTGGAACTCCAGACGCCTATAAGGCTCCTTCAGTGGTGCCATACACGGCGAGCGTACACCTGGTGTACAAGTGGCGCCGGCTTCCCAGCGTCAGTGAGACCCCGGCCGGGCAGGGAGAAGCGCAACAGCGCCGAAAAAGAGAGGGAGCTCTTCTCACCTCTGTCGTTCAAGCCACCTATTCCTAATTAACCTGAGACAATTTTCAAGCCGCGGACCACGGGGGCAGCAAGACTACGAAGCCTCTCGTTTTCCTCTGGGCAAGCAGTTCTCGCTGGACAAGGCTCCGCCGGGAGGCCCCGCGGCCCCGTCCCGGGCTCCGACGGCCGCCCGGGTACTCACCGCTGGGAAAGGGCTCCATCTTCCTCCCGGAGTCCGCTCTCAGCGGAGGCGCTGCCACGGCTCTTCACTCCTGCTCCTCCTCCTGCCGCCGCATGCTCCCAGGACGGGCTCGGTCCGTGGCCCCTTGCCAACACCGCCCCTGCGGGGCCGCAGCGGTATCAGCCCGCGACTCCCTCCCTGCCCGGCAGCTTTTCCAGGCGAGGCACCTCCGGCCAAC
>VZRH01002014.1:90936-119572 GCA_013397555.1 Urocynchramus pylzowi
GGCCGCGCCGGGCCCGTCGCGCAGCGGCCGCGCAGGCCGTGGCGGTGCAGCCGGGCCGCCTTTGCCTGCGTCTCCCTGCCGTGCGCCTTCCGTCGCAATTTAACCTTACTTATAATTTAAACAAATAATTCCATTATCTTCCGGTAGTGTTCTGATGTGCAAGGGGCAAGAATCAAAAGGCACAAACGATTGTGTGAAATGTGATCAAATGATGCCACCACAAAGAAAGACTAGATAGTGTTCCAGGAACCAAATGCAGAAGATCAGAACAATGAATTATACAAACTGGACCTGGTATTTGTGAAAGAGAACCAGGCGTCCTGGTGGATGTCACCATGAAATATGGAAATATTGAAACATCATTAAAAGTGGCTGCTGTGGGAAAAGTAGAGAAGTATAAACATCTTCAAGAACAAATTCAAGAACTAAAAAATACTACGAATATTGTATTTATGGGTTTTCTGCTTGGCACACACGGGAAGTGGCATTGTGGCAACTGTGAACTTTCAAAGGCCCTGGGTTCTCCAGCTTGACAAGAGAGTCATGCTTGCTCATGCTTTGGTTTTCAGGACATTTTTTACTTTTGTGGACATTGTGTACATGTTTGCTGGTAAAGCATGTAGCATTGTATTATCTTAATCTATGTAATATTTAATATCTACATAACATCTTGTACTACTGTGTTTTTGTAATATGTATTAATACCTATAATGAAGTATTGATAGGTGACAGTAACATCTGCTGCCAACCCCTGTACTCCCAGAGGAGTTGGGACACAAGAGACAAAAGCTTGTGATTATGGCTGAACATCAACAAAGAGCTATGAGATTGAAGGTGAACACCGTGAACCTAAAGCCACTGCGATCCTCTTGGCATTAGGGAGGGATTGTAGGTAGAGATGACAAAGGAATCATGGTGTTATATGTCACATACCATCAATTTGGGATGATATTTTCCTGACGTAGATCAAAGTGGCCAGGCCATCTATACTTAAACTGGAAAAGGAACATATATAAATTAGATGTGTTCAATACCTAGCCTCCTTATTGACTTACCTGACCCCTGCTCCCTTACAGCTACGCTCCTGCTATTATCTAACTGGTTAAATTTTTTCCTTAACACAGGAGATTTTTAAACACTGATTTTTGGGAAAGGAGAAAATGGAAATTGATTACTGCCAAAGAACACAAATTTAATGTCCCCATATTTATTAAAAAAAAAAATTGAGGTTAATTGTTCTTTGGGTAAAGAAAGGGACGAGGGCCAGGGGTCCACAAGAGCCCAGGCGCTAGTGCAGCCCTGTACCTCTTCTCTGTGTTTCATAAACCTAGAAGTGCACTTTTTCACACATGATCATGTTTCACAGACTTAGTTATGGTGACAACCTTGTAGCACAATCTAGGTCAAAGTCATATTTCACCCTAAATCCTTGGAGTTTAACGCTGGCCTTAATGTCGACACAGAGCTAAGTGAGTTTTAATAACCATTTACACATTCTCAGACTCCCCTTAACATATCACAACAGCCCATCATCAAAAGAAAAAAATCTTTAAATTATTAAATCACCAAATACTTTCTTTTAATAGGATGACAGGTCTCTAGAGCTTTCTTTCCAAAGCACTAACCCTGTCTGGCCTATATTTAAATATATTAGCAAAACAATACCTATGTAGCTAACTTTGCTGGGATTCTACACAGGGTCATGCAGAGTCTGCAGAGAGGCCTGAATGGTGTTTTTTGAGCACCTCATCACATGCTTTCATCATTCTTCATTTCTGCCAATCAAAAATCCTTAATTAGTATAATATATCTTTGGGAAGCTAAAAAAAAGATCATTCTCCATTACATGTGCAGAGATTTCCATATCCAGATTTTCCTATTAACATCAAGTTTTAAGGTAATAGAGTGGGAATTAGTCATACAGAATAAGTCAGGTATAGAGCTCATTTCACAGTAGCACTGTTTGCACTATAGTAGAAGAAAAAGTGTTTCGCTATAGTTTTTTATAACATCATTTAGAAAAAAAAATTAATGGATTTGAAGGTCCATCTTTGCTTATGTATGTTGGTAAAAAGCTAGAGTTTCTACAATATGATTTTTCAAAAAGTGCCTAAAAGTTACAGGTCCTTTCCACTATATAATATATACAAAATATGTACAGTTTTTAGTTATAGCTTGTGAGTGATTTGTAGAAGTGAAGAACTTCAAAACTGTTTCTTTTTTCAGATTTTAAGTCAACTATTACCACAATTTCTCTCTCTCTCTCTGTTTTTTTGTTGTTTTTTTTTTTTTTTAAGATGCAGAATAAAACATTTCGGTGATTGCTCACAGCCCTAAATATATCCTTAGAGCATCTNTTGTTTTTTTTTTTTTTTTTAAGATGCAGAATAAAACATTTCGGTGATTGCTCACAGCCCTAAATATATCCTTAGAGCATCTGCAATAACCTGTATTGTGCCTTAATTTGGTAGCTTCCATTCAGCAATATCTTAGTTGAGACCTTTTCATGGGTTAAAATATGTATGCCAGCAACCCTGCACCTTTTTTAACTTTGAAGACAAGCCATCTCTAAAGAATGCTTTAGATCTTCCAGCTTTTAGACACCTGGAAATATGACTCAGGCTGTCTTTTCCCGGTTTATTTTTCTTGTGAAAGGCTCAGAGGTTTCATGAACAGTACAAGTGTCAGTAGACACTTGGGTGCTTTTGACCCAGTGGAAAGTCTTCAATTGTTTTCAACTGGATCGGCACATAAGAAGCAATTACACACAGTAAAGCTTTGTAGCTGAGAAGTTGCCAGGCCTCCAGGGGCTGGAAGGCGAGGGTTCATCAGTCTTGCTAAAACATGTCAGAAGTAGCCCAGACTCAGGTGTGGAACTGGTGAATCATTTGTCTGACAACCTTAAAATAAGATGAAAAAATCGTCTCAACAAATACTTGTGCCTAAAGCTTGAGCTGAGGCATAAGGAATAGGGAAGTTCTTTTTTATCATTGACTAAATGGTTAATACTACTGATTAATATGTTAACTTCTTCCTAAATGTGAGGTTTTCTATTTAAAGCCAAAATTGTTTCTTTAGTGTACACATCACTCTGAACAAATCTGACACCCTCATCCCCTGTCAACAGGAATTACAGCCACTTATAACCACTTTTTGCACAGAGTACTGTCCCAAGCAATCCATACCACCGTGTTTGCAAAATAAATATCCTTATCTATGTGTCTATCTATTTCTACAGGTGTAACCAGTTAAATAATTAAAGTAAATAATTTTGTGAATGGTGGAGCTAAATGAAGCATGGTTGTTTTCGCATGTTTTAACTCACTGCAGATTCTTGTTAGGAGAAGCAGCTGCTTCCTCAGAAGTGTCATTGCTATCTGTGTTGTGTTGTCTTACAACCTACCTTTCAGCAATACTTCCTAGATACACCTTCTTCTTTTTAATAGAATGTGGTTAAGTTCACACAGTTACCTTGCCTCTTGCCATGTCTCTTTCAGAAACATTATGACCACTGTGTATTTTCGTAGAATTCAGAAAGCTTTTTATTCTCTGTGGCCTAGAATAAGGATTTGACATAGTGCCCAGCCCAAGGTGCAGTCCCGTTCTCAGTCATCATGTAGAAATAAACACCTGTGGCACATGAGCCTTTGGGTCAATTACAATTACAATGTTACATTACAGATAAAAATCCCCAAGCTATTGTAAGGAAGAGACATAATAGGGTTAGAACACTGCAACATTTTATTGTAGTAGTCACTTCACCATAACTTCTTTTCTTGCTTTGCTGATTTTGTTTAAGTCATAAAAATAAATAAGCTACTATAAGAACTTTCAGGTCCTAAAATTAAACCGGTGTATTTTTATCTTTCTCTTGAAATATTGCAAATATATTTATATCTCAATTCTAAAGACTTACATCTAGTGTTTCATTTCTTTGAAAAAGCACATACTAGCTAGAAACTGTCATGTACTATAAATATATCCACCAGGTAGCACAGAAGTAATTTGCCAGGTTTTGTGGCTTGAATGCTATGGGGCATGATTCAAAAGTTGCCTTTTCCACAGGAGAAATTAGGATACAGTTAAGTGTGATTATTTAGGCAGATCTAACAGTTTGCCACTTTCTAAAATGGCAGTGTCCTTTTCCCTGCTCAGTTCTTGCCTCATCTTTCACTGCTTACCTTACACCAACTCTAATGCTTGTTATATTCCTCTACAGGCTGATTTCAACTTTTCAGCTGCCTAATCTGGCAGAAAACTAGTTCACCAAAATAGTGGATAATTTAATTTTGGTTACAGAGTTTTATCAGAATCTGCAAAGAATCTGGATAACAATAGCAACAGGAGGGCTCATAAATATGCAGCTGAGCAACCTCAGCTCAGAATTCTCCTCTGCTTCCATTAATAAACTGTCTGTGCCAGTCTGCCCCTTAGGGTTCTCTTCTTCAGCTGATCCATAGATCATCCCTAGGTTTGTCTCTCTTTTCAGTGATTCCATTCTCAGCTCAGGAAGCAGTCACTTCCTCTTATCCACTATAAATTTAGGCTATATAGCATTGAAAATAACCATTCTTAAATACTGAGAAAAAATGGTAGTAAATTGATTCACTAAGACAAAAGTTTTATAAAGTAGGAAGTCTGTCCAGAATAAATCCACACTGAGCATTTTAAAAGCACTTAGGATTGACAAGACTTATTTCTTCTTGAAATCAGCACTAAATGACATCAGCAGTAGTAAAGCAACAATGGCTATGGATTTTGAGAGCTTCAATTACTGTGCTTAATAAATAAGATATAAACAGGATAATTAATAAGTAAGATACAAGCATAAGTATCCCATTTTTTTATAGCCAGAATAATGCTAGAATTTAAGAAGTCATCTGTGCTCATGGCTCATATCTGAAGTACCCCATTAAGCAACTGAATAATATTACTTTCTCCTTTTCAAACTGGAGAGCTGTTGAAGAGCTATGATCTGAAATTATCAGCCACTCATCAGATGCAGTGAAAAAGTAGCACTATTTATTTCATGTACTTTTATTAATGTTTTTGTTAATCTTTGTCTAGTACTACGAATTTAAATGATGTGAATCAGGCAAGTATTGAATATTAGAAATATGAGACTGATGAGCTATCCAAAGTAACTTTGCTCCTGATACGCTGAGTTCGGTGAACATGCCTACCATAAGGTCCTAAGCTGGTTAATGTGTTCTTGATCTTCCATAAAGCAGAAGTAAGCACAAGGTGTAGTGGAATGGTCAGTGTAAAACATCTGCATTATTACACATACCTCTCTGAAGTGTTCAGTGTTGACACCCCTAGTTTGATTTTATTTGCACGGGGCAATGAGGACAAAACCCCTTGCACCCATTAAAAAGATTATAAAAGGAAATTGTGCGAAAACAGCATGACAGATATTTCTGTAGCAAAGTAGTGTACTTTAGTGATGCTCTCTCATAGTCTTAAATTATTTAGTAAAATTTAGAACTTTTACTTGCAACAAAAATGTAACCTTCAGTCAGATAGCATATGCTAAAGGATAGAGAACATACCACACGCTAAACAAGGTACACATGCCAGTGGCATCTATTAAACCATGGTACTCTAACTTACAGCATCTCAAGAGAACAAGAAAGCATAGTCTGACCAATGTGTTTGAGCTCTAAGTCAATTATATATTCAGAAGCTAGAGTTCTTTTCATTTGCCTGTGATGAATTTTTCAGTGGTCTGTTTATTTCACTGAAAGTCTATCCCCCTGTTGGGCAGTGCTCCTTTTAGAACAAATCTTTGAGAAAGGCAGGTAGCAAATGGCTTGATAACACTGTGTTGAAGAGACATATTCTTGCTTCTGATCAAACGTTGTAATTACTCTACTAAGTTTTTAAATAAAAATTGAAAACAATTTTAGGTATTAATACAATCCTTTTATTTTCTTTCTTTTAAGGAATAATGCTTAAATGGTAATACTTTAATGCTAAATGCTAATGCTTAAATCTTAATGCTTTTAGCCCCTTTTTATTCCTGTTATCCATTCTAAGCAGTAGATTGAACTTAATGGGGCTTTTGTGCTGCTGTTTGATGGTAGTTATGTGTTATTGAGAGAAACTAATTATAGAATTGTTGCTGATATTAAAATTATAATCTACGTCTGTCCTTTGAAAAGTCTCTGTTCATATATTTTATACACAACCACATTAAGAAATACTGGTTTTGTGTGATTCTTATTAGAGTAGCAGTATGTTTACAAGATTTCTGCAGAGAAAGTAAATGCAGTCTGAGTCACAAAATAATGGCAAGAATCCTCATGGGTAAGAAATAAGATCTCACATACACAGGTGTGTGAAATTTGCAGCTGATGGCAGATGGGAAAGATAGTTCTAGGTGGTGTACAAAAACATTAATTTAAAATCAACTGGCCATTTGGTCAGGCTAACTTTGACCCAGTAGATGATATAGATGTGCCCTGATAGACAATCCAAATAGCTGAAAAGCAACATCATTTACAGGACAGGTACCACATCAGTTAGCAAAACTTGATATGGATTAGAAATTCATAATCCTCCCACTTCTGACTCCAAATGCAGGGAATAATTACAGTAATGAAAGCACCATTAATGTACAAACTGTTTCTGGGCATTTGACATTGTACTGAATAATGACATTTTTTCAAGTATTGACAAGCCCTTGAACTAAAAAACCAAGTAATTTTGTAGTTCATCTTTCCTGAGGGGATTTATCTGAAGTTCTCATGCTCCTATAAAATGGCTGGTGCTCCCTTTGTTTTCTTGACACCTTTCACTGTGGTAGTTCGTTTAAGACTGAGTACATACATACAATAAAACAAGATACTGTTGTAGAGGAGAAAAAAAAATGACAAGAAAGAAATAGAGCATAACTTATTTAAGAATCAAATAATATTAAATGTCAGCATAAGGACTCAGAGTTAACTAGTCCTGACTACTTTTATTCCTTTATGCAATACTTTAAATACATCAATTTTTCAAAACTTATTAGATAGACCCCAGTTCTCCAGACTGTGTGTATACTATAGTGTTAATGGGCCGCACTGCTGATATGAATGGGTAGACTGATGTAGCTCTATTGGCCCTCAGTAGTTTTACAATTAATTATGAAAGCTAATGATTTAACTCCATAATTTCCAGACTGATAACTAGCTTTCCGATTGACTGGTATGAGAGAGTGAAAAAATTGCTATCTTTACTGAAAATGAAACCATGGGAATAAAACATAATACCTGCTCACTAGTAGAAAGAATATGCTCAGTTCTCACTCATATAATTTCTATGCAAGTGTAGAATCATCACCACTATGATGCAATAACATGTCTCCAGCATAGCTGCAGCCAGTGAGAGGAGAAACAGAGCTCTGAATTTCACAGTGGTTTTAATTGTCATGATTTGGTGAACTAGGATAGTCCATTGCACCAGTACATTTTCAGCTCAGGAGAAGGCAAGGCAAGGCAATCATTCTCTAGAACAACTAACTGCTAGTTTGCTTATGCAATTACTAATCTGATGTTGCAACATCCTAGCTTGTTTTCCAAAATACCCACAGCATGTCTGCACTTATCAGTCCCTATCATAATTAAAATTCCATTCTTTCTATCCTACTCTCTTCACCCACTTCATTAACCTCAATAGTATAGGAATCCTAGGCAGAAAACCTAAACTACTGTTCAGAAACCTTGGACAAAGCTCCTAAGAATGGTGCATGGAGAGCAGCTCACTTGACGCATACAACTTTGAACTTTTCACACAAACCCAGAGTCATCCACAGTGACACAGCAACAACAGTGACCAAATAGTGGCTACAGTCACTTCAACAGTCTTAGGAAGGGCATATCAATTGAAAATAAAATAGATGGTTGTGAATAACATCCAAGAGTCTTTCAGTCCTGTTTCTGAGTAATTCACATGTCTTGGATTTTATGTGCAGCAGCCTGTTTATGCTCACTGTTCTGAGAAGTTTAGAACTCACCAGTGCTACCTTGGAAAAAAATCAGTGTCTTAAAGGAAGAGGACTGTGTAAAGGCTATAAGAAGGCTTGTAAGACTGTGCTGTAGGTGAAACTTTCAAAGTACTTTTCGTGTCTGGAGGGAATCTTACAAAATCCTCACGAATACCAGGAGATGCACACAATATTAGAACAGAATGATGCTTGATAGGATGTCTGTATGGAATGCAGAGCATGCATTTTGAAACACCAGTGTTCTGTGAAGAGATATAATACTAGGAATATGCCATATAATCAGCACATAACAATGTCAAGGGTAGTCAACTGAACATCCAGCAACTGCCTCGAATCATTATGTTCTGATTCACAGCAGTATGTTTCAAGCATAGATAATGCTTTACAACTGCCAAATGTGAAGATAAACTGCAAACAAAACCAGTCACATTAATATGAGAAGGCTACCAAGGAGAAAAAAAATCTCCATAGACAGCAGACAAGATGTCATTTCCATATTTAACAAAAAATTCTGTGAGACGAGTGTGTGCCTGAAGGACACTGGTATCTAATAATAGCATTGCCTCACACGATCTCTTTCTATGGCAAAGGTTTCTGGGCACACCCACATGAGGAGAAATCTGAGCTGATCATAAACAAGCAAGGCTGGGGCTGGGAAGCAGCGGGAGCATACTGCCTCCCCAAGACAGTCAACTTTATGGCACTAATGTGGCACCTCAGCTGCATTAAACACTTGGACTAAACTACTCAGAAGACACTGGAGTCTTCTGCAGGGAATTTTCTTGCATCCAGATTCCCCTTCGAAAGAGCCTTGCAAACACAGGTATTTAGCGTCTTACAAATCCAAGTGAAAAAGAAATCAAATAGAAAGACAAAAAGTTCTCAGGCACATGAAAGGTCTAAACTATCTATGTATGATGAGATGGCTTTACACACACTCTTTAAGTGTGATGTTAGTTGGTTTTGTAGTGTGTATTTGCTTGAGATTTGAATACACTTAGTTTTATTTGATTTTGCCTCAATTTCTGTTCCTGTAAGTACCAGAAAATACCATCGTACCAAAAAATAGGTGCCAAGCTAAGGAACAGAACTTTTTCTTGATTCAGTTGTAATAAGATAGCAGAAGGAAGTTAGATTAAAAAAACTGAAAAAAAAAAAAAAAATCCCCTGCGGTTATGCCAGCAAGATGAGGTGATGCCACATCAGGATTTTTTTATATCCCCTTTTCAAATCCTGACTGATGAATAACAGGCCAGAAGTACAATATTCTTAGAACAAATTTAAGGTGTCATGTGCCTGATAATTCCTGAAATATTCCTACTTGCCTAACTACTTTTGAGATCCAGTTATTTGGTATATTTCATCTTATGGACAATGTATTTAAACTCCAGAAAACATGTAGGCTTCAGCTGTTAAAAAATTGGAGGTACACTGACATACATCTTGTACATTTATGCTTGGAAATACTGAGAGTGATAAATAGCAAAATATTCAAGGAAAAAATTGGAGGTACACTGACATACATCTTGTACATTTATGCTTGGAAATACTGAGAGTGATAAATAGCAAAATATTCAAGGAAAACTCAGGCACTTCCTAGAACTAGTTGAGAGCTTTTAGAGTACAGTATATAGTTTGGAAAAGTATTGCTTGCCAAACTGCAATTTTCCTCCAGAAATGTGCTGTTAGCAATAAAATGTTAGTTGGCAAAGTGTTTTGACATCTGATGTGGAATTCCTAGATGGATTTAAAGATAAATTAATCTAATTAATTACTTGGCAGTCACAGTACTCTTCTAAAATGCAGGTGTCTTAGGATATGTCTGCATTGGATATTTAATTCAGCCAGAAGAAGGCAATCCTTGCCTGAGCTGAATAAGAGGTACCAATGATTTGTTCTGTCCGCGTTAGGTTGTCTACTCTGTTCTTCTTTCTGTTATATCACTAGGGGCAGAAACTGGGGAGCAGGATGACTGGAGACAGAGAGTTGTAGAACTTGGATCAGCCACGTTCTCTGGTTTAGGACGTGCCTGTAAAATACTCACAAGAAAGTTGCTCATCGTTAATCTAAATAGCCATCTGATCTGTCAAGATGTTTCTGAGATATGGTGCTTATATCATATATCAGACATCATGTCCATCATTTTTAACCTGGATTCAGCAGCTGGTCTGAGGCTGTTGAGATTTTTGCCCAGCTGTCTGATGCTCCTAATGATGTCTAATGAGAATCCCATTGATTTACAGCCACAATCCATGGTTCCCCAGAGGATTACAGACAACTAAATAAAGACATGTCAATCAGTGCCTGATCTGTATCAGCTTTAGTCAAGCACCTCTACCAGAAGAACATTTTCTATCAAATAGAGTAGACAAGGTAAACTAGGACTTTAAAATATGTAACCACACTTGTGAGTTTTCCTTGTCCTGACTTCTAAGGCTGTGCATGAGAAGAGGCTGCATCTTCCTAACCAGTGACTTGTGAAAATTTGTAAGATCACAGAAGTAAGGTGAGCTTGTTTTTCTGCAAAGCAATGCTCCAGCCCATTATGGCTCTAATTTATAATAAATTCTGCTCATGTCCTTTGACTACATCTTTCTTGAGATAGGTTTTATATCAAGGAACAGAGGAAGTTATCATGTCATGCAATAGAGCACCTACTGAATTCTGTAGAACTTTTTAGTAGTGATTAAAATAACTCATTCTATGGCAGTTTTCTCAATAAGAAATTCACTTTGATTTTAATAAGAGCTTACTAGTGTAAAAATTGAATTTGGTTTTAAATCCTGTGGCATAGTATGTGGTCCTGAAAGGTAGCCCATTGCCAGTGCTTAATAAATAAGTATTGGAAACAAAGGAATAAATACAAACACAACTTTTCAGCTTCCAGAAAACTTGTGTGAGACAGTGATAATTGAATATATGCATGTCTGTTTTGTGAGCTATGTATGTTTTCCAAAGTAAAGCTTGAACACAAACACAATTACCAGAAGATTAAGTCTTTTTCTCTATCATTTGAGAAGGGCTACACATACTGCAGTGGTAGGAAATACTGTCTATGGCAAGACATTTGGAGGCCACTAGCTCATATCATACTGTAGAGATGAAGACTGAACTAACACAGACTTTGGGCTAAACTGTTCCCCCTGATTAGCTAAATATCCAAACTTTACCTCATCTTCTTTCCTCTAATCATCCAGTCATGCTCCAATAATCTAAGACACAAGTTTAATGGATTAATTGTGGTATTCTTTGCTTTTTGTTTGGTATGTCTAAATATCTTTGAACTTGCCCTCAGAAAAAGTAAAATGCACTCCCAGAATAATTAGTTCTAGCAGAGAAAAAAGCTGATTCAAATGTGTGAAGATTAATATAAATACTTTTCAGCAATAATTATAATATTGGAATTGTATCCTCACAGTGTTTCTTATAATTGAGTTTCTTTTTAATTTCCTTTTATGTACAGCAACATAATTCCAATTAAAAGCACTTCTTTACCGTGACAGCCAGTAAGAGTGACTTGTTAGACACAATTTTTGTACAATTAATGTGTTTGTTATTATTAGAAGAATGACTCTATATTAGTTTAACCTCCCAGTAAATTAAGTTAAAACTGTTGGCTTTATCTAGTTTTTTGTTAATTTCCCTGAAGAATATATGGACTGAATGCTTACATTTCTTCTGCAGTTGCAGTAGATAATCACCAATACTTTATATTTTATTTCTCTCTGCCTTTGTGATAGAGACAGATCCTTGCTCCTGACAGCTATTTACATTATGAACTGATATTTTAAAAAATGCAAAAGAAAAAAAGAAGAAAATACAGTTTATTAAACTGACTTACCTCAAAAAAAAAAAAAAAGCTAGAATCACATTGACAAGCACTTCTCAGTAGTAAATCTGGCTAATAGCTAGCTCAGTAGCTATCTGTCTGTCCCAGAAGGCTGATGCAACTTGGATAACACTACATTGCTTGTAAGAGGTAATCTGCGGAGAAGAGAAGCACCTACAGCTTCCTCAGAGTTTCGTTGGAGAGATGAACACCATCTGTGATAATCAGAGCATTATCACGTTGACAGGATTTTAGAGATTTGACATCATTTTAGAAACCTGTATTTACAAGTGTATTTTTCCTTTGAAGTTTCAAAGAGCTGCAAATCACTTAAATCAGGTGAGAACACATGCCACTGAGGACTACTTACTGAGCAGTTCAAAGTACAGGCTGCTTGTTGGTACTAGTCATCTCCAGCATTTTTAACTCTGTTGAGCTGAAGGAACAAGAAGCATGCAGTATTACAGTAGAACATCTGTCAGAAAGTAAAAAAAAAAAATATTTTTACTAAAATATAGGTGAATTGAGTTAGAACAAGTCACACAAAGACCAGAGAGAGGCACAAGGAAAAAGGGAGATCCCCTTGTTAAGTCACAAGGTTCAGAATAGGCCACCTTCTTTTCTAAACTTGTGAATCCTAGGGAGGACTAAGCCAAATCTTAGTGTTGTGTTTATTTGCAATGAAATTAATCTATGCAACTTTAATACTACTACTACTACTACAACAACTAGGTAGCTACATGGATTAGTAACATTTCCTTACTATTAAATCAGCATTATTCCAGTCACTTACCAAGTATCTGTCAAACGTAAGGGATCATTCCACCTTGGGTAAGAAAGGCTATCCTAGTCCAAGGTAAGGAATTTCAAACCTCATGAGGCACCTGTGCTGAAGAGGGAAGTCACCTGGTATTCAGTTCAGCTGCAGTTCAGGGAGAGCTCAAATTGGGCCCATCCTGACACTGATATTTAAAGAGTGAAGTAGCTAGCTGGTAGTCAGTGATAAAGACAAGACAGATGTCTTCATTTTGGCTGTACCATCTTGTTCTGTGCTTTAGTTATCTTGTACTTTTGGGGTTTGAAACCATCTCTGGAAATATTTTCATGAGGCACATTTGTTCCTTTATACATGAGCCAGGAGCTTAACAGCATTCAAGTTCACCAAAGGGCATGAGGTCTGTTGTTCCTTAGTCAGTCTGAACAAAGGCATGGGTGAGGGTCAAGTGTGTCTGTGACAACCACCTTACATAATACTTGCTATGATTTTGTTTAATGCACTTTAATGTACTTGATATTTTTTCTCTCATATTGACTTAGTGGTGAAGCATTATAAAAGTCCATCTTTGCATTCAGAAAATAGCTTGCAGTGAGATGACTTTCTATGATTTTGTGGAATTGTGTTTCATGAAAATAATGTGTGCTTTATAAAAAACTAAAGAAAATACTCAGAATTTTAAATTTGCAAAGTAAATATTTCACATGTGTATAATGAGGTCATATTTTCACTCATTATTAATCCTCCATTGAATTTACACTTGACTAATACAAAGGGCAGCCAAGTTTTCATGTTAGAAGCTAATGATTCCAGTTCAAGTTAATAGCTGAATGAACATGCATACTGCATTATTTCAAGCAGCTGGAAATCTGCCCAATATACAAGACAGAGATGATTTCACCGGACATTTATTGCTCTGCCTTTCTGACAATCTGTCCTTCCCGAGCAAGCTAATTGTTAGCCAGCTATGGCACTCACTACTGAGCTGGGGTAGCTCATATTAACACATGAGCTAAAGCCTCTCAGTTCATGAGATCACAGGAGCAAGAAACAGTGTTTTGGTCCATAAACAGAGTGGTGGACAGAAGAAAATACCTGAGAAGTTTTCATCACTCACCAAGGAGCAGAACTGGTACACTGTACTACATAAATGTACCAGCTGGCAGAATCAAGGAATAAGAAAGGTCAATGAAGATATTTGCATTCCTATATTACATGGCAAGCATAAGAACTGCAAATCAGAGAGATGTGTTACATTGGAAGTGGCCTTGTTTGACATTATTACAGCTGAGAAGCAGCAGATGGAACACAATAAGACTATACCTAAGGACAAACTGTTATTAAATATTAACCATAATGTCAGTTCTTTGTACTGTAACCACTCTGGGAAAGTTCAGTTTGCCTTCTAACAGAAGGCTGGTTATTTCCTTGCCTAACTGACCAGATGTTAATTTTTCTCTTTTCTTTTTTAAATTTCCTACTCACGAGTAATTTTTTACTTGCTTTGCCTTTTGTGATCATTTTGCCAGGCATCTGTTACATAATTCATAGTGTTCTAATGAGAAGAGTAGCAATATGGTTAAAATCATGTACTTTACCTTAATGGAAAAATTCACAAACTATAGGAAAAATACTTAAGAGGGGGAATACAAGGATGCATGACTTCTAAGATGCAGCTGCTGTTTACAGATACAGGGCTGAGGTAGCAGATCTTGGTTCGACCCCAAGGATTCATATGTGATGTCTGTGTAGTCTCTTTCCACTCAAGTAGCAGGAAAGAAAAAAAATTATGAATGGAAAGGGGGAAATTGCTAAAAAGCATTTTATAATAATAGATGATGTTTTGATTAAGACACATGCCCAAAAGTATTTCTCATTAGTTTCCTACTAACACATCTTTATGACTGCTTGAAAAGTAAACCACCTAGTAGAAGGCCTTATTTCCCACAATTTCCAATCCACTTACTGAAAAAAACTTTTTTAATTAAAAAAAATGAGGAAGAGGAGGAGAGGGAAGTGAGGAGAAGGGAAGAATGGGAGGTGGGGGTAGAGGAAGAGGGTGAGGGAAAGGGTGGAGGTGCAGCACACCCAGAAATTTCTCATATGCTAGAAGATATTGTAGGCCAAAAAGCCTGTCATTAAGAAAGAAAGATCTCAAAATCAGTTTGGCAGAGCTGAATAGCTTGGGAGTGGTCCAAGCAAACCTTCAGGAGACTGTCACCAAACCTCTAAGGCAGGAGATGTGAGAAGACTTGCATTGTTTTTGATTCAGTTAGTGCTCATGTGTTGGGTTTGTGTGGCCAAGCTTTGGTAGTTGGGGAGGTGCAGTCACTTCTGTGAGAAGCTGCTGGAAGTTTCCCCTTTGTCTGACAGATCCAAAGCCATATGTCTCCAAGACAGATCCACTGCTGGCCAAGGCTGTGCCAATAAGAAATGGTGGTAATGCCTCTGTGACAACACAAATAAGAAGGAAAATAAAGTATTTGTGCAGATGTAATTGTGGACAGAGAAGGGAGGGGTGAGAATATGTGAGAGGAACCATTCTGAGGGCACCAAAGCCAGTGGAGATGGAAGGGTAGAAGGTGCTTCAGACACTGGAGCTGACATTCTTCTGCAACCCATGGTGCAGACCATGGTGAAGGAGCTGTTCCCATGCAGCCCATGGAGATCCATGGAGATGTAGAGATCCATCTACACACCATGGAGGAGCCCCACTCTGGAACAGGTGGATGCCTGAGAGGAGGCTGTGATTCTGTGGGATGCCCATGCTGGAGAAAGGTCCTGGCAAGGACCTGTAGACCTGTGGAGAGAAGATCCCCATGCTGGAGCTGGTTTCCTGGCAGGACTTGTGATCTCTTGGGGGACCCATGTTGTAGCAGGCTGTGACTGAAGGACTGCATCCCGTGGAAGAGTGACCCACATTGCAGAGATTTGTGGAGAACTGTTGCATGTGGGGTGGACTCTCATGGAGAGCTGTCTTCTATGGGAGGGACACCAGAGTAGAGCAGGGAAAGGATGCCTGTCCCTGAGCAGTAGCAAAAACATGTGATGAACTGACCACAACACCCATTCCCTGTCTCCTTGTGCCCCTGAGTGGGAAGAGGTAGGGTTGGGAAGGAGGGAAGTGAGGGAAGGTGTTTCTAAGGTCTTTTTTTATTTCTCATTATCATAGTCCAATTTTGTTAGTAATAAATTCAATTAATATCTGTAATTCAACTCTGTTTTGCTTGTGGCAGTATTTGGTGAATGATCTCTCACAGTCCTTAATTCATAAACTCTTTGTTGTTTTCTCTCCCCTGTCCAGCTGAAGAGGGGAGTAAGTGAACAGCATTGGTGGGCGGCTGGCAGCCAGCAAGGGTCAACCCATTATAAAAAAACTTCAAATGAATACTACTAACATTTCGACCTTCTTATTCTTACCAGTCTCCCAGGCAAGACTGTTGTCTAGCCAGGTGTGGTATTCAGACAGATGTATATATAAATGTGAACTGTGGCAAGCTCCTGAGGTAATCAAATTTCAGTTCTTAGCTAAAAAAAGGTAATCATGTTACGTAAGTACTTCAATTTTTATGAAGAAAAATTTTCTACAAGAAAATATGGATTAAGTCTCTTTCTTTTCTCTGTAATTTTTATTTCAATTAATATTATTACTCTTTGAAAATAATTTTATATCAGCTATGCTATATGAAATATATTTACTTACTTATTTTGCTAGTTATGTTAAGATTGGAGACAACCTTAAAGAACATCCAGTCCCAACTCCTGCTGCCATGCGGAGGGACACTTCCCATATACCAGTTTGGTCCAGGCCTTATCCAGCCTCACCTTGAACAGTGCCAAGGTTGGAACACCCACAACCTTCCTGACAACCTTGTTGTAGTGTTTCATCTCCTCACAGTAAAGAATTTCTTTCTGATATCTAACTTAAATTTCCCCTCTTTCAGTTTGTACCCATTACTTCTTGTCTTATCACTATACTACCTTATGAAGAATCCCTCTCCAGCTTCTGTGTAGGACCCTTTAGATAATGGAAGTGTCCCATGAGGTGTCTACACAGCCTTCTCCAGGATGAACCGATTCATATTTCTCAGCCTGTCTTTCTGAGGGAGGTGCTCCAGTCCTCTTACCAACTTTATGGCCCTCCTCAAGACTTGTGTTGAGGACCCAGAGATGGATGCAGTATTCCAGCTGGGGTCTCCAGAGCAGAGCAGAGCAGAGGAGAGCAGAGGGGCAGAATCCCCTCCCTTCCCTGCTGGCCACGCTGCTTTGGATTCAACCCAGGATCCCACTGGTTGTCTGGGCTGGGAGTGCCCATGGCTTGTCATGTTGCGTTTTTCATCAACCACCCCCCCCAAGTCCTTTTCTCAATCACTTTTCCATCCAGCCTGTAGCTGTGGCTGGTATGGCCATGACCCAGGTGTAGGACCTTGCACTGCAAAGTAAATAACCTACCTTTCACCTTTGATATTTCAGGAATGCTTTGGCTTTTAATAATGATTCATCAATAATATAATTAGGAAATGTCAGTGTTTCTTATTAAAAAAATCCTTCTATCTTTTCCACTGTTCTATTACTATTTCTGTTTCTATTACTAGAAAGGCAGCAATTATTTTGACTGCAACAACACGTACACTGTTGCAGTTTTGTAATTATATGAGGATACTTCCTCCTCTCATAATACCACATAACAATTTGGGAAAGCAGCAGATGACCATATGAGATTACAATGAGACAGGGTTTTCTTTGGTTTTTTATTAAATTAAAACAAATATTCAGACTCCATTAGAATGACTGGAAAATAATGTCAATTAAAGACATAATGGCTATTACATGCCTTGAGTTAAGTAAGTTTATGGTCATAACTGAGTAATGCCTGGAAAACAACCATCTGGACTCAGGGCCAGGAATTAAAAGGATATTAAGCTCTGGTACCCAAAATAATAATATTTTACTGAGTCAGTGTAAAAGGCAAAGTTCATAAGGGAATGTAATTTCATGAGTGAAAGAGTGATAAACAAATTGGTAATGTGTTAAAGAAGTATACAAGTTTCAGTCTTGAAAAATAAATATATCTATACTTTCTAGTACATTTTTATGACAGGAGTTATTCCTCAAAGCTGGATTCAGTCATTGGAAACTTACACATATGATGCTTTTTTCAGCAGTAGGAAAGTCTGTGCCAGGAACCTCTGTAGTGGTCCACAATCCAGACATACTCTAAAATCCTACCAAAACCTTTGTGAGAGACAGAAAGCAGATTCAAAATCCCAGCCACTACTGTTATGCTGCTGGGCGTGTGGTCAGCCAGCTTTCCTGTGGCCCATGGGTAGAAGTGTTGTTGAGGAGAAGAAAGGTGTGGTGTGGGTGCAGAACATGCCTTCCCTTTAGCAGTGCTGGTTCACTCTGGTTCTAGAGTACAGCAGACCCATGCTGGAGCAGGTGGATATGTCTGAAGGAGGCCGTGACCCTGCAGAAAATGTGCAGTGGAGCAGGCTCCAGGCAGGACCTGTGGAGAGAGGAGCCTATGCTGGAGCAGGTTTGCTGGCAGGACTTATGATCCCGTGGTAGAACTATGCTGGGGCAGTCTGTTCCTTAAGGACTGCATCCCATAGAAAGGACCCATGCTGGAACAGCTTATGATGAACTGTAGTGTGTGAGGCGTTCATGAAGAACTGTCTCCTCTGCAAGGGACCCTACACTGGAGCTGTGAAGGACTGTGAGGAGTCCTTCCTGGGGGAGGAAGAAGTGTAAGAGATGCATGAAGAACTGACCTCAGCCCACATTCCTCATCCTTTTGTGCTTCTAGGAAATGGAGGAGGTGGAGAAAGTAGGGAATGAGATTAAACTCAGGAAGGAAGGAGGAATGGGGTTTTGAAAATTGAATTTATTTGTCTTTATCTTACTCTGGAAATCAATTGAACAAATTTCCCCAGTTCAATCCTGTTTTATTTCTAATGGTAATGAGTGAGTGATCTCTCCCTGTTTTCATCTTGACACATGAGCCTTTGGTTCAATTTTCTCTCCTCTTTTCAGCTGAGAAGTTGGGGAGTGATGGAGTGGCTTTGATGGGCACTCTGCATCCAGCCAGGATCAACCCACCATACTGACTACTGAAAAGTGAGGAAGCATTTGTATACACTTGAGATCCCCTCTTCCAGGCAGCTGCATTATGGCCACAGCTGTGACATTGTCTCCTCTGGGCAACAAATGGCACATTTCGTACGTCTGCTCAGGTGGGAATAGTCGCAAAGTCTATTCTTTAATTCTTTTTGCCAGCAGACATCTAGTAATGTCAGAACCAGTGGTACAGATAAGGCTCCATGAGATTCAGGCTGCAGAGAAAGTTTCTCTGTCTGTTCACTTTGAAAGCTTCTCTTGCACCTACTCTCTGCTTCAAGAAGATGACTGATTGATTGAGAAACTAAGAATAAGTAAATTATTTGCTGCTTTAGAGCAATGCAGAGTGCATGTACATTCTTATAGTTTCTCTCCACAGAGCATTACATCTCATGGCTAGCAACAGGTAGATAAAACTCCAGTTTTAGTAGGTCTGTTCCTTCAAAGTGGGTGACTATTGGCACTGACAAGATGGAATTTTGCCAAGTTATAACAACAGACATAATACTTCTTGCTTATTGTTCCACACATAATATTTTACAGGGGATTGGGATAGTCAAAGAGATGCAGTCCTCAGGAAAATTTTTGCAAATACTGCTTTTTTTGCTTTGGTCCATTCCAGAAATGATCAGTTTGGACATAGCTCTGAGCAGCTTGATCTAGTTGAAGGATGTCCCTTCTCAGGTGTGTTGCAGGGCTGAGGTGGACTAGATAACCTTTAAATGTTCCTTCAAACTTTAACTATTCAAATTATTCAATACCTCATGTTGCATTATTGAAGAAAAAAGTCTAATTTGAATTATTTCAAAGTATCATTTATGTTTCAAGGCAAAAGTATACAACACCCTAAAATTATTTTTTTATATTTAAAAGGCCATTGCATTTCACCATTCTTTATTAAAAATGATCACAGACATCAGCTAACAGATATTCTTCACCTGAATTTGCAATTAATGTTTTAAAGGGAGATAGCAAGGGTCACCAACACTTTTTCTCAAAAAAAGAGAAAGATTTATTTGCCAAATATGGACTGTTAACAAGTCCTCCAAGTGGATAATCAGCAGCCTCTTGTTTTTTTGGGATTCAAACTATGAGTATTCAAAAACTTGGTGAACTCTGGGGGCTTCAAGGTGACAGTGATATGGTAGATTGACCTTGTCTGGGACCCAGGATCCCACCAAGCTTCTCTATGATTCTCCTCAGTACTGTGGGAGCAGAAAGACAGTAAGATGGGAAACACACTCACATGGGTTGAGATAAAGTCAGTTTAATAAAACAGAAGAAAATGTTGCATGAGTGCAAGCAAAGGGGAAAAAAACCCTGCAAGATTTTATTTTTTATTTCCCACCAGTGAATGATATCCAGCCACTTCCTGGGAAGCAAGGCTTCAGCACACCCAGCAGATGGTCCAGAAGGCCAATGACATAATCAATGGAGGCCACACCTTCCTCCTTTCCCTTAGGTTTTGTACCTGTACAGACATCCTGTGATGTGGAATTCCCCCTTTGGTCAGTTTGGGCTGGCTGTCCCAGCTTGCCCTCCCAGGATCCTGCCCACCCCCAGCCTCCAGGCCTGTGTGGGGTGGAATGTTGGAGAGAGAGGCTGGAGCAGTACCAGCACTGCTCAGCAGCAGCCAAGGCACTGCGGTGTTGTCACCACCCTAATGCAAAGCTACTAATGCAAAGCACAGCACTGGGGGGGCTGCTGTGGGAAAATGAACTCCACCTCACACAGGCCAAATACAAGTCAAATACAAGTGTAAAGGCTGTAATAGGTGTGTGCAGAAAAATCCCTGGCATGAGTGATTTAGGTGAGTTATATTATTTGTGTGAGTTACATTATCCTAATTGAGAAGTCAGCCATTTGACTGCATTTCTGATTCTGTTTGAAGCTCCTTTTACAGTTTCCTAGCATGCTAAAGTGCAAATCTGCATCTGGATTCCTCACAAGGCAATTGCAAAATCTCTCATTATGTAAAATGGCCATGTTTGGACATCCATAAGCCAGCAGACACTAAATGGGAGCAATTAACCTTATATTGAGTCGAATGGAATGAAATGTCAGAGAGGAGGACAGAGACTCAAGGCATAGGAATAATTTATTAAAGAATCAGAGCTGTCCTGGTTGCCTTGCAGCATGTGCCAGTATACAAGTCACCAAACTATCTCCCTCTATAGAATCAGAATTTCAGGCTTCAGCAACTACTGTGTGTATGTTTCCACTGTAAGAGCTTGATTATTATAAAACTCCTCAGTATTTGATTTGGTTACAGTTCATTCTCCTCTTTCGTACAAGCTACAGAAGAAAATTTACCTACAAAATGTACGTGTAGGAAAATGCAGGTGTTGGGAGGCAAAGTCCTTTTTGTCAACACAGTGCAATCAGGAGCTACAAACATGGTTTGTATTCCTGATGGATATTCAGAACCTGACAGAAAAACTGTGAATCAGGGAACTTTTGAACCAGAGAGGAACCATAGGAGCTGTTTACTGCACAGAAGAGCACCAAGACAGACAAACAGGTTGTAAATTACTGCTGCTGGCTCTCAGAGGCTGAAGGAACACTTGGCACACATTATCTGGAATAGAATTCTTCATTAGATCCACAAAGAGCAAGAAATCAACAGCAAAATCTGCAGGCCCATCTTCCAATAGCAGTATGAGGGTACATGTATGGCCAATCTGAAAAATTGAACTGCAGAACTGTTCCTCTTTCTATGATAACTAAAACCTCATGAAAATGAGGTAGGACAAGACTTCTGAGAGTCATTAATTCATTGTTCTGCTTGAACTAGCAGAACACTGTTCTGCTAAAACATAACCAATAACATAATAAATACTCTGCACTGTAGATTTGTAAATGTTAGAAACTTAGTTCAATACCTTGCTTGTAGTTTTTATGATCTAGCCTTTAATTACAGAATTATACTTCGTGTTTTCATAGAATCCAGACTCAATTACTGCACCAGCTGTATGGATTGCTTGTTGGAAGCCTGTGTTCAATATTACTTTCCTTTCCTGCTTCATACAGACCAATTTGAAAAGAAGATTATGAAATTTCTCACATCTGTCCCAGTAGTTGCCCCTAATGCATTTCAGAGGTATGACTACTTGCCCATTTGCTGAGGCTGTACTCACTGTGCTGCAGTGTCTGCTTCAGCCTTTCAGAGGAATGTTTATGGGTGCGTGTGTTAATTTCCTGGAGT
Source organism: Urocynchramus pylzowi (assembly GCA_013397555.1). Classification (NCBI taxonomy): domain Eukaryota; kingdom Metazoa; phylum Chordata; class Aves; order Passeriformes; family Fringillidae; genus Urocynchramus; species Urocynchramus pylzowi. Next base: position 112,853 of record VZRH01002014.1, read on the forward strand.
CTCTGTACTTGAGCTATACCTCAATTCCCTGCAATTGGTCAAGGCAGTTAAATATTTTTTAGCATGCAGAACTGTCTCTGCTTCTGTTCTAATCTTCTGCTGAGAAGCTCGCTATGAAGAAATCTTTCCAATCTTTGACTAGTGAAAGTTGGTCATTAATAAATGATGAGGATTATCCTGATGAAGAATTATCCTGATGTTCTGATAATTTTCTTGAGAAGTACAGAGGTTGATGCCTGTAAAGTACTATTTCTTCTTCATTTTCATATTGAAAAAATAATTAGGTATTCCAAGCCTGATGTGAACAAGAGTTAAAAGGAATGGAGAATTTTTTTCAAATTTTTATTTTGCTAATAAAGCAAATCTAGGAGCTCTTTGTGAGTCTCAAATTGCTGCTTCCACACATTCCAACAATATGATGTGAAACCCTTTAAACCAGATGTGTTTCCTAATTAGAAAACCTATTTAGTCCACAGAAACTAGAAATAAGTTCAGAACAAAGGGGAAATTTTTAATAAATTCATTTAATTTTTTGTTACCAGAAGGCTCTAGAATTTAACTGTAATGATTTTAAAATTATGGTTCCTGAACAATGTACCTAAAGCAATGCAACAGTACCACTGCCAGCAGGATCTTGCATTTCTTCCTGTGCTGTATCAAAAATTTCCCTCATTATTGAATCTAGGGGTCTGTTCTTTCCCTGCATAGTTTCTGCTGCCCCACTCCTGTGCTCCTGACACATGGCAATATGGTTAGCATGTCTAATGCCATTTAATATGGCAAAGAGCTGTTCCTGTGACTGAGTTGTCACATGTCAGCTCCCTTCCTCGCCTTTATCAGCTCTTGAAGATACCGCACACCAGGCAGACTTATCCAACTCCACATAATCTGCAATGTTCCTGGGCATCAGCCCACCTTCTCACCCCCTTACAGCCTTGAAGGTCTCAGGCACCTGGACAATTGATGATTCAGTCACAGAAAAATGAAATGTAACATCACACAGAGAGAACACTCTGTAGAATGGAGAAGTTACAAGACCTAAGTGGGACTTGGCCCACAGTTGCTTCTGGACAGCAAAACCCATGATCCCCCAGTGGCCAGGGACTCCTCCACTGTTGTCTGCTTCCTCTGAAAATTGACTATGGATTATGATTGTTTTATTTACACTGCAAGCCAACCACCCAACCTGCAGAGAGGCCAGGCAATTAAGAAACATCAATTAAGATGTGATTTTAAATTTGGCGCTATGATACTTATAAAATCATGCTACACTGACACCAGTTACAAAAAAACCCCTGTGCTACTGTGATCATAAAATTCTATACTATGCTGATCATAAAATGACGTTTTTTAAAAAATAAATATTTCAATGTAATTACAATCTAGTGCCATCATTCTGCTGAGGTTCTCCAAAGGAATCAGTTTATCCTTACAGTTGCAGTTGGTAAGTAGAATTATAGGACAACCATTTTCAGTTTAAGGTTGAATAGTGGCATCTCAGTGGGGTAGCAATCAGGCATATTCATATGGAAAATTGTCCTGTTGCACCAGTGAGGGCTTCTGGTCTGTGTCCTGTCTTATGCAGCACAGGAACACAAGGACTGGAAAGAATATGGATAGGTGAGCAGCTTCATCTTAGGTTGAACAGAACCTCCAGATGTTTCTGGATCACTGTCTTGCGAAAGCTTGGCCAGTCTAAATCTGGGTATTCAGGGCCCTCTCTATTTGAGGTCTCAATTTCTGACAATGGAAATCTCATCACCACTCGGTACCAGGGCTCAACTTCTCCTCACTGTGGAGGAGACTACCCAAAGGTTCATCCCCGTTACTACCCAAAGGTTCTGTGTTGCACTGGAACTCAGAGCAGGAAGGTCAGAATCCTGAGATAATTGCACATTGCAATGTGCAATTGCAGGAAAAAAACCAAAACCAAAACAAAAAACCAACCCAAAACCAAAAAAACAACAAGGGAAAGTGCTTGCACCAAAATGATTCCTTACACCAAAGAGCTCCTATTTATCCAGTTGAGTTCAGGCAAATTCAATGTCCTAGACAAAATCTGTGTTCTGTGGAGAGCCCTGTGCTGTTACAGCTGCATCTTTCCCAGAATTTGCCACTGGCTGAAGAGTAGCTGGGATTGAAGTACATAATTCCAATGGCTGCACACTACCTGTGCTCAAAGCAAATCTATGATGCAGATCATAGTGCTCACTTGAGCCAGAGCTTTCCAGAGAGGCATTGAAAAATGCAAGAAAATGACAAATGGAATGTCTGCAAGCACCCTGTACTCTAACTCCAGCTGGCTTTATGAAACAGCTTTCGCAAATTCTGCAGGATATCTGTAGGTGACAAAACCCTTCAAAATCTGATTTTGAACAGCCCATGTGATTTAAGAAAACTAAAGATGATTGATGTGAACTTGTTCTTGGAGGCAAAGCGATCATCACAAAAGTAGAATTCAAGAGGAGTGCCTGGTTAGTTTTTTTCCCTGCAGTGTGAGAATATGGGACAAATTGGTTGGACTTAAATAACTAACACATGCTCACAGTATAAGAATTTCTCCTTACTTGGGAATAAACCAATTTTAGGAAGATGTCACTCTGGAAAGTAGAAAAATCAGAACTTCGTAATAATCCTATATTTAGTCATACATATGCACAAGAAGGAAAACATTCAGCATTTTCATAGACTGTGGACAACAAATTGATCTCTAATCATTACCTGGGTATGATTTGTGTGATGCAACATACATAAATAGGAGGAATCCAAATGCATTATGGATGCTACATACCGTTTCTGAACTATCTGACATGAGTCACCAGGAAATAAGTGCCTCAAGAAAGAGAACAGTTCTCTGTTTTGTGATGGGTGTTCTTAACATGGTGAATGCATTTGGGGTTTTTTTTTTGGTGTTTTTGGGTTTGGGTTTTTTGTTTGTTTGTTTGTTTGTTTGTTTTGCATAGCCTAAAGCCATTTTAACCAGGGGGATTATCTGCTTTCTATCTTTCTTGTGGATATCTCAGTGTGAAGGATTGNTAGCCTAAAGCCATTTTAACCAGGAGGATTATCTGCTTTCTATCTTTCTTGTGGATATCTCAGTGTGAAGGATTGATCAATACTAAAAATTTTGGACTTATTTTCCTGGAAGATAACTGTAAAGTTAGACTTGGCAGCACTGCTTGAGTGTTTATTAATATAGAAAGTACTTTGCTTTGCATGTTACTTGCTATTTTTTCTTCTTTATCCTAATTTGAAATGTACTGCATGTACTGCAACTCTTATTATACATGGAAATCAGGAGTATGAGAGGAAACATGACCTTATAAATTCCAGAATAGATGCTACTTAACTTCATTTTTTAATTGAATTAATATGATTAGGAGTGTGAACACTTAGCACAAATTAGTGACTTGTGTTCAAGGATATGCCTGTATCAAAAAGTAAGAGTCTCTTTTTTACTAATTCCCTAAGTTGAAACAAACTGTAAATTACTTCTGCTTCAAGAAATGCAGACCTGAGAAGAATTAAGTATTCTATTTAGATCATAATATTTTAGGATTTGTTATTTCACAGAAAGAGTTCACTTTCATCATCACCCCTTCCTCCTTATGTTTGGCAAAAACAAACAAACAAACAAACAAACAAACAAACATGCTGGAAACCTGCCAAGCAGAACTTAAAAATGTTGTCAAAGTTCTGAAAAAGACAAAGCCTGTTTCCTTCAAAAATCCATGTAAAAATGACTCAGAGCAGGGACTAGGAGTCCTGCAGGTGTAGATGTACCCTGCATGAGCAGACTGAGATTGGAAAGCATCTTGTGCACATGGAAAAATGTTGTGGACCTTGCAGATTTATATTGGAACAATCTCTGAGATTAGAGAGACAATGGAATTCTTGGTTTTACTTCCCTGCTATGCCTGTTTTACAGATTATTCTCTAGGTATTCAGATTGTTCATTCATAGGTATTTATCCAGGTTTGGGTTTTCCTAGGGTTATCCTGTACACCCATAGTTCCTATCCTCTCACACTGCTGGGTGGCACCTTAAGAGAAATTCTGAAGTATTAGAGAAGCTTCCCTGCATCGATGTGCTTTTGCTCACTTGTCACCTCACAAATGCCTATAAATGCTGGGAAGAGAACGTGGTTCCTCACTGAGCCACAAGGGACAGTATCAGGCTGAGTCTGGAGCACTGCTGGGGCTTTCTTGCCCCTCCCATGACTGGCAGAACAGGAATTAGGGAGCTGCTAGACTTCTGGGTAATGAGATCCTTTGAGTTTTAAATAAATTGAGACTTATCTTGCTTCAGGGAAAAAAATACCTCTCATACAAAGGGCCTAGAATATACCATTCCTGAAGCAGCAGCTATTGGGAGTCTTGCAACCCCCTGAGAGACCGAGGTACTAGCCAGTCAAGAAACAGGACACTGCTCAACCTCAGGCTGAGAAGTTGCTCTGAGAAAAAAGCACTCTACAGTCACACAGGATGAATATGCTGAGCAGAGACAGGAGAACAACACTAAAGACATAAAAAGAAAAATTTGCTGATGACAGTAAAGGAAGCATGCAGCCCGCCTTTCCACACAAGCTGATGAAAATACTGCAGGAAAGAATTACAATTGAGGCCTGTGCTCACAGGGGAGGAGGTTTGTTCTCAGGCACTCACTAAAACATACAGACATGCTTATGTTGAGCAAACTGCAAGGATAGTGCCCAAACTCAGAGAGAACAGGGCTTCTTATAGAGAATGTGTAGCCAAGAGCAAGGTTAAAAGGGTCTGTAAAACCAGATAAAAATTTCGTATGTAAATCTAGTCCATCTTTATTTCATAAAGAGAATTAACTCTTGAATATAGCTGAGTTGATTTTGCCCTCATAATTTATGACTGGCTTGACAAATACAAATACACTGCAGGTATGTGTCTGACCCTGGGCTTCAACAATGCCAACAGAGAGCTAGACACGTGTTTGCCAAAATGCAACAGGGCAATACACAGATGACTTGTAGTAATAAATAGATAAAGGCTTCCTCTTCTCTTGCCTCCACTATTCTGATTATAAAAAGGTTGAAAGAGCTCCAACTCCCAAATGATTAAAAACAACAGCGCAAAACATCTCTCTGCCTGACATCTTCACACCCCTCTCCAAACATTGCTTTTTTTATCTTCAAAACAGGGTTGCATCTCAAGTCTAATTTTCAGCCACTCTTCTGTGCAAGAAAGCACAGTTAGGGAAGACAGACATTAACACTCTGAACATCCCCTGCTTCTTTCTTCTCCCCCCAGTTTCATATGCTGAGCATGACACCATATGATATGGAATCATGTGGCTGGTTGAGGTCAGCTGTCCTGGCTTGTGCCATCCCAAGCTTTGGTGCACCCCCAGCCTGCTCGCTGCTGGGGTGGTGTGACAAGACAAGGCCTTGGCTCTGTGTAAGCACTGCTCATCAGTAACAAAAAAACCACCCTGTATTAATAATGCTGTTTTCAGCACAAATAACCCCATAATAGCTATTGTGAAGAAAATTAACTGTACCCGAGCCAAAACCAGCACATCATATTACGAACATGTCCACAGCTCCTAGTGAAACTGCAATGTTCTTGTGCAGATTTTTATATTAAAAAGGTTCCTCTTCTTGCTCATCTCACTGTATTGATGAACTTGATAAAGCAACAGCGAAATGATGCTTTGCATGAAGGTATAGCTCTAGAAAACTCTGTCACAGATTCGCACTGGGGGAATGAAAACGTTTTTTATTTCTTTTATTGACAGGTCTGAATTCTGATTAGTGGAAGATTTTTAAAAATGCAATGGTGAGGCATTCTCTAACTCTTAATTTGAAACTGCATTCCACTATGCAGTGTAGACAGAACAAAACTGCAACAAATCTCTCCTGTCACTGATCATGATGCACAATTGAAGCACCACAGGTCAAGCTATCATCTGAGTAGCTCTTCTGTTTGCTTAACTTTTTCATTGTGGCATAGGCCAGAGATAAGCCTGGAGAGATCAGTCTGCAGGTATTCCTCTCCTCACTTGAACATCCATTCAATGCCTCCAGCATTCCCTAAAACCAGACCAAATCAGCACTAGGATGAGGACAAAAGATACAGGTGAGACTATCACAGCTGGGCAGACAGAACTTGGGAAAACCTTCTGTAGTATATGTTTACCTTTGGGCAGATGGAGAAAGATTAAAAGAGCACTACTAAGTGGCTGCAACTGTGGTGGCCCAGATGACAAATCCTTCTGGCAAGACACAAGCTGAACAGCATGATTCGCACAAGCATCATCTCTGCATTTGACTTACTGTAGCCCTTACCTAGGAACATACAAGGGAAAAGTACCTACCAAAAAATACGCAACATCCTGTTTGTTTAGCACCAGCCCTAGCCAAAACCAGGGCTTGGTTCCTTTTTTAAGCGCCAGCTGGAAACCTCCTAGCCCACCACGGATGGGAAGGGGGACACACAGGTAGAGGTAGTTGAGAATTCAGAGTTCAAACTGTGCAGGCGGTGGTTGCAGGTCCCACGGCCACTCCAGACGGCAGGCGGAGGCACCTAGGGAAGGAACGGAAAGGCATCTCCGTCTCCCTCACGGAGGCAGCTCCCCTCCCCCGCCCGTTCGAGGGCGCAGCGGGGAAGCCCCGACGGATCCCGTCGCGCCAGAACACGAAGCGAGGCTGAGGCTGAGGCTGAGGCTGAGGCTGAGGCTGAGGCTGAG
>VZRH01002014.1:119827-220989 GCA_013397555.1 Urocynchramus pylzowi
CGAGCGGGGCTGGGGCGCGGGGCGCCGGGGTCAGCGCGCAGCGGTGCTGAGGCCGCGACCGGGAGAGACGATGGCCAAATGGCTGAACAAGTACTTCAGCCTGGGCAATAGCAAGACCAAGAGCCCTCCGCAGCCCCCGCGGCCCGACTACCGGGAGAAGCGCAACGGTGCCGGCAGCGCGCCCCGCCCCGAGGGGCCGCCGCACCTCCATCTCCACCACCACACCTCGCCCGGCTTTTCGCGCCGCCGTCTGCGCGACGACACCAGCGACCTGCTCCGCGCCTACCGCGCCCAGAAGGACCGCGACTTCGAGGACCCCTACAGCGGGCCCGGCTCGTCCCTGCGCAAGCTGCGCGCCATGTGCCGCCCGGACTACTCGGCGCCCGAGGACCTGGGCGAGGCAGCCCTCAAGGCTTCCTCCTCCTCCTCCTCTTCGTCTTGCTGCGCCACGCCTCCCACCACCGGCTCCCCGCACCTCTTCCGCAGCCACAGCGAGCGCCGCCCGGCGACGCCACCCGACGTGAAGTACATCTCCCCCAAGCACCGGCTGATCAAGGTGGAGAGCGGCGGTGGAGGCAGCGACGGCGCGGGCAAGAAGCTCAGCAAGGGCTCCAAGCAGCCGACGGTTGCTGCCCCCTCTGCCATGAAAGATAAAGTAAGTGTTGTGCTCCTGTTCACGCCCCTGTAGGCTGGGTAGTGGGGCTGGGGCTATGTCAGCCCCTGGCAGGGTTTTTGGCGAGAGTACCAGCTACTGTGCATCTGGAGTTGCCGCTGTTCTCAGCCATCTTTCATTGGGTGGCCTGGCCCTCTTTAATGCTTCAGGTCAGGCAGGGCATGTGCAAGGATAGCATGTGGAGTGATGGTGCCCTGTCCTTTGGGCTTGCAGGCTCACCTTCCTTCTGATGGGGCAGGTTCACAGGTGTGTGTCACCCTGCTTTGAGGCACAGTTCACTACTAGTCTCATGATGGGTACCAAGCTCTTGGTATGAACGGGATATAAGTTGTTAGGGAGATGCTTGGGGAGCGCTAGAGGCCCTTGAAAAGCCTTGTGCTTGTTACCGCAAGCTGAGGCCTCAGCCCCACTGCATGTGGTATTGGGCAGACGTATATAAAAAATAAACTGTTTTTATGGAGAGAGTTTGTAAATTGTTTATTTATAAGAGTCTTACCTCCTAGCTCAGTGTTAAAGATGAGGTGGTTCAAAGTCCTGTGTTACAATAGCATGGCAACTTCCATGATAGCTGTGTTTCCAACTGGTATGTAGCTGGAGTAAATTCCATAGATACTTGCCCGGTTGCAAACAGAAGACAGTTATCCTGTCTTCTACTGGTCATTCTCTTCAAATTTTAACAAAACATTTTAGACACAACACTGGAAAATACTGGACTTGGGAATTCAAGTTAGAGAGGGAATAGCATTAATTGGTTTTTAAGAACTGCACATCCTCCTGCACGTTGGTCTTGTGAGTATAGTTCAGTTTTTCTCATGTATTGGAAATAAATGTTTCTCTGTTTGTTAATTGGCATTTTCAACTCCAGGATAATAGTCACATCACAGGAATTTCAGGTATGTGCTGAATGTTATCAGTCTAAATGATCTGTGTGTACATGTTTAAATATGTAGCATGATTGCATTGCCACACTTCCATGACAACTTGATAAATTATATATGTCCAGGTGGAATTCCAAAGAAATCTGCTTGTGACGGTGATGATATAGGGTGAAAAATCTAGGATTTATTCTGTTGTCTTAGTAGGTGTTCCTGACTGGAATGAGTTTCTTTTGTGGAACTGATTGATTAAAAGTTAGCATCTCACTATGTTTTACACTATTATGTTACAATCTATTCAGTCTTCTTTAAATTTCCTACATTGATATTAGATGTCCTCTTTTAGGGAACGCCTTTTAGCAAAAAAAAAAGCTTGGGGCAAAATGTACCTCTTTTTCTTTTTTTAAAATCACTATTCAAATTTAGACCGTACTGAAGCAATTTTCATCAGAAAATACGTATTTGTTGCTAGGTAACCTGCTGCTTTGTAATGGTCATAAATCTGTGTGCTGCTCCCAAGCCCTGGTTGCAGGTTCTGAAACTTGTAGGCAAAAATTCTCAGCCATATTTGGGTTTTTTTTCCAATTATTGAGAGAGAGAACTATATGCGAAAAGCAGGAAATCTGAATATATCTGAGAAATAAAATCATCCTTGTGCCTCAAAAAGCCATCTGTGCCTGCCTGCAACAGCATTTGTATGCAACATAGCTTGCCCTTTTTTCAACTGTGTTATTTTATCCTAACAATGGATGAGAAATCTCTTTTATTACACAGCCCTGAAATGCAGAGTTTGACAGGTGAACTTGGTAAGTAGAGGTCATAGTGGGCTGGCAGGAAACTGCTTGTTTTCTATACCTGTGATTCACTGAGGAAGAAAAATCAGGAATTTAGTTAATTGAGTGTCTGTAGTTCAGTAGTGAACAAAGCAATTGAAAATACACTTCTCTAAGAAAGACATAATAAGGAAGACAGTAAAGATGAAATAAGACCCTCCAAAGCTAGAGTTCTGCTGCTCAGAAGAATTCACAGACATGCTAAAAACATTTTAAAAACTGGGGTTTTTTGTGCTGTGTGTAACATAGCATAAGCCAATAAATACTTTAGAAAGGAAAAAAAAAACCTAAGTGCCACATAGTTCTGTCTTCATGGAAGTATGTTAATGTTTAATGATCCAAAAATCCCTGTTAAATGTTTGTGTTTCATTCCAGCATTGCTGTTTCAGTGTTTTGGTTTTTTTTTGGTTTTTTTTTCTGATTTCATTTACAAGGATAGAGTGCTGTTTTCCTTTATGTGTTGATGGAGAAGTGAGAAGTAGGAGTTTCAACAAATTCAGTGAGCAATTTTATATCTTCTGTGGTTTGTCATCAGTAAAGAACTGGCTGAAAAGCTCAGTTGTGTGTCATACTTGAAAGAGTTACTGGAATGGGAAGGAGATTCAGGGAGGTGCTTGTTTAGTGTGGTTACTTATAAAGGGCAAATGGCAAAGTATGGATAGTGGCAGATTGGTTAGCTGAAATTCCCAGAGGAAAAGAAAAATTGTAAACTAGCTGATTCAGGGAATAAAGGGGATGGAGATTTAAAGTGGTGGCAGACGTGATTATATTATGCAAGATTTTAGACAAAGGCTGGTAAAATAAGCACAGAGATGTAATGTATCTGGGATTCAGGAAGTTTTGATGTGTAGCAGTGGAAATACCAATTAAAGCCGTAGCAGACAAACCCAAATTGTCATGCACCTTTTAGGAGTGAGGTGACTAACCTCTACAACAGATGTGCAGTGAGAGTCATCATTTTCAGATGTCTTCTAATTTAAATTGTTGGGTGGATTTTTTTATTATTTAGATAATACAGTTAGGAGGGTTTGGGGACTTTAACTGTGATGTTTACCTTCAGACAAGGGAGAGCAGGGTGTGTTAGAATTAATGGCTGGAGCAGTTCAGGTCCTCCAGTAGGGTGGATAAAGAAATTATTGGCTTCCATCTTTAATGCTGGCTTGTGAGAGCTTAACTTATTTACTTGCCACAAAGAAGCTAGGGAGTGTGGGCAAGTTGAAACAACATGTGGTTGTATTCTGGATCAATCTGGCATCTCCTGTATTTGTGTAAGAATAAACGTGAGACTTTACACAGTGTGTGTAAATCCATGAAGTAATAACTGAGGGGGAAGTGTCTGTGTAAAAGGATACTTCAGATATGTTTTCACCTATTACGTATTTGAACCTAATAATTTCTCTGCCAGGTTTTGCAGCTGAAGAACCTGGGATACTTTCCAAAAACAAGCTGTATCATACTTCCATCACAGGAAGTTCTTAGATTTAAAAGCTGAGTTTGTAGCATATTGTCCTTTAAAAGACATTTAATTAATAATGAGCAGCATTTTGCACTATCTCCATTCAGCGGAGACGGAACAATGTAACAGTTCTTTATGCTGAATGAAGAAGACATTGCAAGACATTTCCACAGGTGTTAAAGAAATTTTTGACATTAATCTCTCTTCTCCATTAGACAGGTTTGTTGGCACAGGTTATGGTATCTGGTAGTGCCTCAAGACAGGGACTCTGAACAAATAAATCCCTAGGCAGTCATACACTTAGAATCCAAACTCCGTATCCATCACATGACAGTCTGGACAAATAGCAGCATTGGGGTCTGTGGTCTTCTTACTTCTGGTTTTCTGTTTTGTTGCCAGCTGCTTGCTGTGTGTTTAGTTGGTTCTGCCATCCGTGTTGTAATATGGTTGTTGCAGTCCATAAGCTGTGATCCATTATTTTTTAAGTAATATTTAAAATGCTAGTTTTGTCCAGTTTAATTATTATTAATGTACATATTGTTAGCTTCAGGCTGTACTATAATCTCTGTTCAACTTAAATAACATAACCTTATAGTTCCAATAAAGTTCAGCCTACAGCCTAACAATTCTAGCTACCTTTGTCAAGCAAGCACTCAGCTACTTTCAAATAGTACAAAATTTTCGTGGCAAGACAGGATATATCTGATGCAGTAGAGAATAACTTGATTCTGCACAGTCAGAGTGGATCTAGTGCAAAATCATGTGAATGTTGTGTGGCAGCAGCAATCAAGCAGGCAACTGTTCAACCAGGCAACTGTTCAGGACAGCAGAGTTGCTGACTTGATGTACAAGGTTCTGAAAACACTATCTATGTGTAAGAAACAGGTGCCTTTCACTAGACCAGCAAAGTAGTCTAGCTTTTTGAACTTGACATCTTGCATAAAAGTGGTTAGACTCCATACAACATTATTAATATCTTTATATTATTAAAATACTCTTTTAGGGTTGAGCAGATGCTTATTTCTGTATATGGACGGTCTATATTTTATTTGATCTTTAAACTGAGAACAAGTCATGTACATTTAAGAGAATCTTGTAGTGAGGATTTCAAGATGCACTGAGAAAACACTTAAAAGATGTCTAAGCAGTGTTTGGGTTATTTATATCAGAGAATATTATTTCTAGAGATCCTAAACTACAAATGTACTTCAGTGTCTTATTCCCATGTTTAATCCATTGCAGCAGAGTTTTACACTGCCTCTCTGTACAGTTGGTTCTACTCTGAAATAGTCTTCCTCTCTGCATGTGGTTCTCATTGTTATATGGCTCTGTCTTTGAGTAAAAGAAAAAAAAATACTCATGGCTGCTGGTTGCGCATGAATTGCTTAGGCAAGGCCATACATAAAGGCAGGAAATTATATTTTTTCTGCGTATCTATGTTGTTATAGGGCAGCTGTAATGCAGCTAGAAGTGCAATTTTTTTCACATATGTCAGCCTCATGATTAAGGGTCTACACAGTCTTATGAACAGGAGGATATTTAGATACAACCTGAGACTTTGGAGTCTTGGTAACTTCAGGGCTTTTTTGGAATGATGCAGTGGGCTGTTCAGTTACAAGTACGCCTGGCATCTGCGCTGTATCCACAGCTTGGAACACTCTCAGCTTTGGAAGCTATCCAAATTGTCTTTTGGGCACAAAGAGATCCAAGCAGAAAGAGACTATCAGGAAGGAGTATGAAGCAGTTGGATGATGTGGAGATTTAAGGAGGGAGTGGTAGACTTCTGGAAGAGTGCATCATGTGTATACTTTGCAGTAAGCATCTCAACGCCATTGTAAGAAAGTTCCTCAGATACTGCCTTCAAACAAGGGGACGGACTTGCTGTTCTGCTACAACATAAATGCATCTTTCTTACTACTGCATGATAGCATGCATATTACTGGCAGACTTTTCTTCAAAACTGTCCAGATGAGGAAAGACATCTGTATTACACAATTTTACATATTTAGGCGCAGCAAGAACTGTATGAGAACTCAAGTAAGTATTTCAGCCTGATAATGAGGAGGAAGGATCTAGAAAGGAAAAAGATGAATCTGTATTTCTCTTTTTCAACATCAAGTTTGCATGCAGTGTCTTAGTTTGCAGTCTGATCTTGTGACCAGTTTACCATTGTATTTGCTTGGATCACTGAAGAAATGTCTGTTTTTACAAGATTCTTTGCTCCCCAGGCTCACTGACAATGGAATAAGAGAGAATTTCACTCCTTTGCTGCCCTGTGTCAGTGTGGTTGAATCCTTAACTAACAGTATGCTAGGCATTGTTTGGAAATGGAGGAAGTGATATGAGACTGAGAAGTTGAAACAGTGTAATGGTGGATTCTAGCAAGGGATAGGAAAGGACTGTGGTGCAGATCTTCCTGGATAGGTCACTGTTTTTGTAAATGTTACTGTTAGACAGTCTATTTACGAGGAAACAGACATAAGGTGTGGTTTTGGAGCAGTTGTGCATTGTCCAGGAAGTGTGGAAAATTATTTTACAAAATACATTCTGCTAATGACATTACATGGGATACAACTTTTTTTTTTTTAAACTTTGTTTTCTAGAGGGAACAATATCTGTTAATTGTTCTGCCTGTCCTTCCTTCAGTAACTCTTTAGATCTACTGAAAAATCCTTGAAGGTGTATTTTCAAATTTAAAATTCTTGAGTGGATGACTCAAGGAAACACCTGTTTCTTTCTGAGGGGAAGGCAGGTACAACTGCATTTTTAAACTTTGAGCTGGAAGTGCTGCATTGCCTGCTGTGTGAAGAGTGGTCTGTGTGAAGCACTGTGTGAAGCAGTGACACATATGGGATGGCAGGGGACTTCAATTACTGCCTGGGAATAGAGGAGAGAAATGGAGGAGCAAGAAGACAAGAACTGTTACTTGTATCAGTATGTTAGCAGTTCATTTCTGTCCCTGTGAGTGTGTGGACTTGAAAAAACTGAAGAGCAATTCACCTTCACTGAGCACTAAACCTTGTATGTGGGAGAATAGCTCTTGAAATCCTGTTATTAAATACTGGGGTTTTTTTTCCCCAGCACCTTACTATCAATTCATAACTCTCTGAGAAATTTAGGCACCACATTTCCCAATTTGTGTTTCAATTACCTTTTAGATGAGATATGTCAGTCTCTGAAAGTCATGACTATGAATGAGGCTTGTGATTCCTTCCGGGGCAGAGCTAGTGCTAGTCTTCCCAATATTCAAATTTAGGACCAGGAGAAAATGCTCTATATACACTTTATCTGTAGGGCAGTCCTCTAGAATCATAGCCTAAATTTCTGACTTGTTAGCAAGGTGTTAAAGGTCCTTGATTTATTTTTCCTTAAACTTTCAGGAATCTGACCATGTACAGATCACTCTATTAGCATATTTTCCAAGGCTGTGAAATTTAAAAAGAGTAAAAAATGATACTTAGGCTACAGAGAGGATTATTCAACAGGTTCTTGAATTAAGTGCTTCATGGAAGAAAACCTAACTGGAAGTCTTTATTAATATGGAAAACAAATTAAGACCACACTTCACAGTCTTGCTATATGCAGGCCAAACTTTGACCAGGCTTCAACGTCAGATGTTTCTGATGTGTAGTTGCCTGAATATTACATGAAAATAAATTTTTTTAGGAAACATCTGCTTGGGGCATGTTTGGGATGTGAGACCTGGAGATTCCTTGAGGTCAAAGAGAGAAATTTGGCATTTGTCAAAAATATCATCTAAAAAAACTCCAAATATACCCCTGCAAAAAATTCCCAACTGATACAACACAACACCAACCAAACAAAATAGCAACACAACTCCCACCATGTAATATTGTTAATCATTGCTGGCCACCATGATGATTAGATGGATAGAGCACCTCTCATATGAGGAAAAGCTGAGAGAGCTGGGTTTGTTCAGCCTGGAGAAGAGAAGGCTTTGGGGTCCCCTAAATGGAGCCTTCTAGTATCTGAAGGGAACCTACAAGAAATCTGGAGAGGGACTTTTTACAAGGGCATGTAGTGACAGGGCAAGGGAAAATGGCTTCGAAATGACAGTAAATTTGCATTATGTTTTAGGAAGAGGTTCTTTACTGTGAAGGTGGTGTGGCACAGGCACAGGTTGCCCAGAGAAGCCATGGATGCCCCATCCCTGGAATTGTACAAGGCCAGGTTAGATGGGGCTTTGAGCAGCCTGGTCTATCTAAAAGTGCCCGTGTCTATAGCAGAGGGGTTGGAACGAGATGATCTTTAAGGTACTGTCCAATCCAGGCCATTCTGTGATAATTTAGAGTGACTTCTACTGTAGCTAGGGACTGGTCTTTTGTGAATACAAATTCTCAGAGAGGGTGAAGAATTTTCATTACATTGTATTAAATGTGTTAGCTGTGACGTTCTCAGAGATATATTCACAGTTTTTCACTTGTCTTCTGTATCTTTGCTGATAGACATATGCTGTCATCTGTGATATTGTGGACTTAATTGCAGCTCACAGAAGTTGAAAGAGGAATATATGGTCTGCCTTTATACTGTTATTTAAGTATGTGCCTGCCCATGGCAAGGAGGTTGGAAGTAGAGAATCTTTAAGGTCTGTTCCAACCTAAACCATTCTATTATTTAATATGGATAAAATAATAATATCTATTATTTAATGAAAATAAATCTTTAAAATAAATATCTCCTAATAAATTCTCCGGAGGTCTGGTAGGCAGGAAAAGTCTTATAGATTTTTTGCTACATGCTGTTTATTATAATTCCTCTTGGATTCTTCTATAACAGTGTGTCCTTAATCGCAATAGCCACTAAATTAGTGAAATAGTTAACAGTTCTGTGCTGATGTTGCTGTTTTAAAGATAGCTTGATCTTCTGCATTTCCTTTCAATTCAAGGAAGAGATTACCTCTATTTTTTAAGTGTGGTGAATTCTCATTTGTTTCCTTCTTTTTCATTCCCTTTAAAATGTTTGATTTAGTCAGATAGAGATACCTGTGAAATTATGCACTTAGGTATGTTCTTTGGTTTCTTCCTGTGGCTGCATATGCAAATCATGCTTTTGTATATGCAAATACCCATTTAAACTTGCATTTAATATAATATTCGTCAGACTTTTTTTTAAGACTGTAGAAGAACAAAGACTATGCATCAACAGTGAAGCTTGCAACTTAGTTAATATATAATAGAGGGATAAACCAGCCACAGTCTCAGCTTGTATTTAATTTTCTGGGGGGGTAATTGGGTTCTTGATCTTGTATCTGCTGATTAACTTTTTAGCTAGAGTTATGGTTTTTAATTTGTCAACTTGTCTGGTAACTGAGCTGTACTCTTTTTCTCTGTCTTCTGACTTTTAACTAGCAACCTACAAGGAAGAGCCCCTGTGAGTGTTCTCTAAATCCTTATTGACTTCTTTTAATAACTGCACTTCTATTTATGTGTTAAAGTTTCTTTTGCTTGATGTTTTGGATGCTTTGAAATACTACTACTACATGTAGAAAATAGTATCATATATGTATGGTATGTCCTAGAACAGGCTTGAATAGAGCAGGAATCAGTAGTTGTAGGAGCTCATAGTCCACACTCAGAATGTAGGTCTTGCATTCTGTCAAGAGATAACCCTGACAAATGCAACTGATTTCTACATTAATTTGGAGTCTGGATGACTGCCTTCTGGGGATTCCTGATAGCTTTGTTTTCATTTTGACAGACAGGACCTGTGAGGAAGGTGGCTGGATTTGGCAGCGCAGGGAGCCAAATTAAACGTGTTCTGCTCCAAAGGTCATCTTCTGTGTATGAATGCTGTCTTTAGCTGTGCTTAGAAAATTTCAACATGTTGCCATTCCTCTGATTGTGTCCAGGGTAGATGTGGCAAGTTCAGGATTAGATACTGGGTAATCTGACTAGCTGAGACTTCTAGCAGGAATGCATTGGTAGACAATGGATGCTGTCCATTATCTTCTACTTCCTGTCCAGTGTTTGTCAGTCAGTACATGAAAGATCTGTTTGGAGACCAGTTGAACGATTACCAGATTACTTCCAGTCATTTGCCTTGGAAGTGTGCTAAATCAAAGCTGTGGAAAGGGCGCTGCACGCAGGCCCTAACTTGGGATCTTCTGTGCTTGCCTTGGCCTCTGGACTGTAGAAAACAAATGCCTGACTGAGACCAGTTTGCTGGGCAGTGGTTGAAAGGTTGTTGGGAGAAATGTAAACAAACAAAATGCCTCTTTCTGGAAAGCTAATGAGCTCTGGTGAACACAGGAGCACACTGGTTATCACACAGAAAGACCTGCTCCTACATGTCTGTGGGGAAGAGGTGACAGCATGGTGTTCTCACAGTGGATCTTCCCCGTGTGGCATGGAGGTGATCAAGATCATGATCTGCAGAACCCCCATTGCACATGCAAGTCATGTACCTGTGATATTTGCGTAACATTGGCAAACTTTTTCTTTCCCGGGATAGCATGAAAGGGGTATGAGAACAGTGTATTAATACCATCTGTCATGAATGAAGTGTTTTGTTTAACTAGAAAATTCATGTGCTCAGAACCTTCTATTTAATCAAAAGTTTTTGTCTGTACTTTGTCTAACCAAGCATAGAGGCTTGGAAGGTGAGCTCATTAAGCTAAAAGTAGCTTATGTGGAGATGGCAGAAAGACTTGCAGAGTAGGAGCTCTTTTTCTCCTTGAGATCTCTGAAAGCAGGAGAAATAATCCTCTGAAATAGGTTTGTCAAAAGGAGTTCAGACATTTACAGTAAGGGTGTTATAATAGAACCAGCAATCATACTCATTTGAGGTTTTCAAGCATTGGGTTTTTTTTGAAAGAAGTAGAAATACTTGAGACTTCCTAGAAGTGGAGTATGTATAGCTGTTAGCAAGTATAGAAGAAATCAAATGCTGGCACTGGCCAGCTGCTACATACATCTAGGCTGAGAATTTCTGAATTTTAGTATATATGGAAACAGTAACAGTCAGCTAGAGAGTCCTCTGACAGCTCAGCATTGTACATCTACTTGTAATGATATACAGTTTCAGAAACAGTGAAGCAGGCTGCTCTTTCTGCCTGACTGAGTGCTGAAAAGTGAGTTTGGGATTTTCTGTGGGACAGTGAAAGTATACTTCCTCCTAGTATACTTTGGGCAAATGGACAAGAAGAAATGTCAAATAGCTGTGCTAAGTCTGCTTTCTGTTTCGTGTTCTAGTACAGTTATACAGAGAACTGACGAGTACGAGGTGTCAACATTTGCAAAGGAGAGCAGCAAGAGCACATGCGACCACCTAGCAGCTCTTGACAGGGTCAGATCAGAAGACAACATGGATGGCATTTTATCTGCATCATTTTTGGAAATAAAACTGCCCTTGTGACTGGGAGAAATTACTGCTGCATGATACACATTGTTGTCTTTGTCTCAAGTGTGTGCAGCTGCTGTCACTTGATTTGCT
The DNA here is from genome assembly GCA_013397555.1 of Urocynchramus pylzowi. Taxonomy (NCBI): domain Eukaryota; kingdom Metazoa; phylum Chordata; class Aves; order Passeriformes; family Fringillidae; genus Urocynchramus; species Urocynchramus pylzowi. Next base: position 131,117 of record VZRH01002014.1, read on the forward strand.
GCTTGGGCATATGTTGCCAGATGGGGGAGGGGACTTTTTCCCTTTGTGTTAACTGCTTTTTGAAATAATGAGGGAGTAATTTTGGACACCAAGTGAAAGAAAGAATTATGTTTTCCTCTCTCAATGATCCATGTCAGTCTGGTGATTTCTGGTCAAAAAAAGCTTCCAGTCACTTTAAACTCTGAGTGGAGGAAAACACAAAAAACCCATAATTAAAATGTCAGTCTTGGTAGTAAAATAAGCAAAATAAGTAGTATGAAATTGCAATGTGCCAGTGTTACAGGGCCTGAGTAATGACTCTGAAGTGTGTTAGATGTTTTGCTTCCTAATCTTAAAGGAGATCTCTGCCTTTCCTAATAGAGTGTTCATTTATTCCATGGCACTTGTGCAGGTGTTTGAACTGTGAATACTTGTGTGTCCTGTTTTTCTTCTCTGACTGGTGGGATATGCTGGCAGCAGGAGACAGAAGCAGATGCAGCCTCAATCTCTTAGTTGGCAGTGTACTCCTGCTTCTTTGTTGAAAAGATTGAAACTGTTGGAATAGCACTGTGCTGTAAGTCTTACTAGGGCTTGTCTTAAAAATGTAAAGTAACTCAGTTGAAAAATCCCTCGTAAATAAAGTAAGCAGTCAGGGCAAAACCCTTTAGGCTTGCCCTGCTTTGATTGATGAGTTGGATAGGGTGATCTCTTGTGGTTCTTTCCCACCTGAATAATCTTGATTTTGTAGGGATTCTGATGTTGAAGCCTGCCTCTGCCTGCTTTTGTTTGCTTCAGACTCTTCTGCCTGCTGTAGATTCTATCTCTGTGCTCTGCAATAATTTTCATTTGAGGATTTCTGCCTTTGCCCCAGTCCGCTTGTCACATCCCAGGAACAAAGATTAGGTCTACCACTTCAATTATAGGGTGGAATGATTCCTGTGACTTTAACTGACTGATGAAAAACCTATAGATGGGACCTACATAGCATACAATGATTTTGCAGTGGTCAGGAAAGCATAGTAATGTAAGGTCAAGTGTGAGATTTTCTAACCGTCAGATTTTTTTAGTCTCCTAGTGCAGGAAGAAAATGTGTTCTGACAGATAATTTCTTTTTGCTTTTGTCTCCGTTCACAAACTATAAGTAAAAATAATGTTCCTTTGAGAGAAAGAATGGCACAGATGGGTTTGAGGGTTTGAGTTTAGCCAAGAAGTTTGTTTTGTGACTTGTTTTTTTCAGGTGAGACCTAAAATTAAAAGGCTTCTTATTAATGCAGTGAAAAGAGTAGCCATAGAATATTTATTTTACAAGTTTCTAGCAATATTTTCAGTTGTAGCTCATAAACTTTAAAAGCAGAAGAGATGAAGTATTTGCAAGGGAAAGAGTGCTTTTTTCCCCTGAATATTAGCAGACTTCTCTGATAAGATTTGCACTAGATTGAATTTGCTGACCAGTTGGCTCTTTCTAATTTGTCCATCCCAATTATTCCATTGCTTGTGCTAGTCAGAAATCCTTTTGACATGGAGTCTGCCTTTATGAGGTTTCTGGTATAAATAGGAGCACACTTCTATTTCAGTACCATTTAGTAACTGATCCATGGTAATTGTGTATTTATACTCTGAACCAAGACTGTACTTTGAAGATGGCATAGGATGCAGCCAAGTGAAGCTGTTTTTATTTGCTGGTAGGATGCCATTGTCTTCTGCTTTGCACATCTGACTGGAGACTTCAAGTAACAGTTACCTTCCTGTCTTTCAGGTATTGATAGCTGATGACTACTCAGATCCATTTGATGCCAAAAGTGAGTTGAACAGAATGGGAAAAGGGGAGAACACTGGCTATATGGAACCATATGAAGCCCAGAGAATAATGGCTGGTAAGAAAAGATGGTTGCATGTGTGAGCTCCAGTTGCATGGCGGTTCACATGTATATTATAGCTGCTATGAAACAGAAATGTCCTTTGGCATGGGAAACAGTGTTTCTGAAGATGCTTAGGTAAGCAGCAGCAAATGCCCTGGAAGCATTACATTTTCCTCCTGCATGTGACTTTATACCTAAAAATACTGCTCTGTACCTCGCTTTTAAGTATGGTAGTTTTGTACTGTTGTGTGATAAGATGAAAAAATAAGAGCAATGGGAGTTGGAGTGTTGGGTGAGAGTGTTGCTCCTCTTGGCAACCTTTAAGCTGTCATGTGTGTATGTGGTTGAGATGGCCAAAGCATGACATTGTGTTATTCCACTTAAAAAACAGTTATCAGCTTGCTTATGGACTTTTTTCATCAATCAGATTCGGACTTCTTGATGTTGGAGGAGGGCTGCAAAGCTACATCTTTCTGTAGCTCCCGTCTTTCCTTCTTTGCTTCTCTGATGTTTTTTTACCAGTAGTCAAAATGAGACACTCTAGGATGCCTGTGAGCCTTTAATTATATTCTTGGTAGTGTCCTTCCTTTCCTGACGTAGGGAAATGGTTAGTGGTGATGATGTTGTATGCCTTTGAACTATTTAAACCCCTTGTATCAGCCTTATGCAACTCTATTTTTCTTGTATTTTTCTTTATCAGGATCAATATCCTACTTGTTGGCTGTGCAGTCTGTAAAATGTTCTGAGGTATTGGGCCATATGTTTTTAATTTGTTACAATTTGACCAGTAAACACATCTTTGTGCAGATCAAATGTACATTTCTTGGATTTGTACAGCAGGTCCTTTTTTTCTCATTTTGTGGTAAAAGTCACTCTTGTGCCCGGTTAAGTTGATTGTATGCTTTCCTTTTCTATTGGCAGCTCCTGTTTTGGGCCCTCAGGAAAGATTAATCAGTGGGGGAAGATGAGGCTGTTGGATGCAAAGATCCTTTTTTCATGCAAGTGTTCCTATTTTTCTTTTCTTAAAGCATTTCTGAGACACAAGAGAGACACAGGAAATGACATGGAAACAATTCTTTGGAAGTTTTCAATACCTTATAGAAGGGCTGGAAGCTGTTAGTTCTCATTAGTGCAAATCTATTAATTAATAAAGTCAAGAAATTTCTCAGAAAATCAAATTAGTCCAAACAATTTCTTGCTCTTTATACAGCAGTGATGAGCACTTGTAATTTAAATTATTAAGTTTATGGTGCATTGGCTTGTTTCTTCCTGCATTTAGGACTGGAGTTCTTTCTCTCTTCTTTTTCAGATTAGTCATGACAAATGAGATATTTAGTGGACGATACTGGATGGCTTAGCTGCAGTAAGGGACAATAGGTTTGGGAGCCATTGCAATTGCAAGACATCGTTTTGCCTAATTGGTGCTTGGTGCAAATGATAAGCTGTTACATCTGCTCCATGTCATTATAAAGGAAGCATGAGGATCTCTCCAAGATTCTAAAGGCACTTTTGAAAATAGGGTTTAATTGATTATAATGATAGACCAAGTGTTCTGAATATTCATGTGGCTGAGCAAGTGGAAGATGATTGATATACCTGTGAAGATGTTCAGTGTTTTGAGATTTGGGTATTTGGTTTCCAGTCATCTTGTCCTAATGTGGATAGAGGTCTCCCCATAAGCCTCCATGACATCAGGTTATGTTGACTGTATTCAAGCATGCAGTTTTATGTGTGGGGATTTTGTTATTGCTCAGGTGTTGCCTTTGCACTTTACTTGTTAAATGAAAATCCAAAGGCATCTTGTTGGAGCGTTTTTAAAGGTTCTGTTTATATTTACTGAGTGAGTTCTATTATGTATCTGCTGCTTCTGAAGAAGACCTTTTGACTAAAGTTTGACTTGCCTCAGAATATTTACTGCTTTGTTATGTTTGTTAGTTTTGTTGTCAGATGAATAGAAGAGCATCAGATGGCTATCTGTTTAGCCTGACTAATCTGATTAAATCCTTCTGATTGCATTTAAAGTGGCTTAATCCTAGAGAGCAGGAATTTGCATAACCCAGTGGAATGCACTGTAGGAGAGGCAGAAAATAGAACTGCTTTTTATTAGTTATTCTGTGTTTTCTGGTGTACCCTAACTCTTGAACTCTGGGCACCCAGTGTAAGGGTAGTTGAAATATGACCCTAAAACTTTTGTGCATGCTATGTGCTCCTTGAGTTAGTAGAGGATTAGGCAAAAGCAGGTGTCCATATGAAGTAACACCCTGTGATTTCAATATGAGAAAGTAAGCTTACCTCTGAATAGAAATGCACGATGTCTGAAGTAAGTAATATTTTTATTCAGAGCTTATCCTTTCTTCTTAAAGTTCTGTGGTCTTGCACTTGTCAGGTAGTTTGTTCTGAGCTGATGTTTAATTTAAAAGAATAGGCAGTCCCTGAGTTGATTTATTTCAATTAATTATTGAAATAAATAATTCTATTTGTTCCATGCTATCTGTGGTTAGAATTGGGTTCAGTCAGGCTTGAAGTTTCTTCTGCTGATAGTGTCCCCCAAAAATCCCCAGATCTGTGTTTTTGTTGACTGGAAAAAAGAGCAACCTTTATGCCAAGGTTTGGAAAGACTTCTCAAAGAAAGACTTGACCTGAGGCTAAGGTAGAGTGTGTTGATAGCAAATGCATGTTGATACGAAGCTATCATCTTTTGTCAGCTGAACATGTCTGCTGTGGTATTGATATTCGTGTCTGTCCTGTCTTCAGGAAATCCATGCCAAAGATCCAGAGAGAATCCCTGGCAATCCAGTTCCTGAAGTGCTGTGTGGTGGGAATGTCAGCTTAGCTGGGTGTGCACCCAAAGCCACAGCAACAGTTGTTGCATCTTTGCCTTGTCCACAACCTTTTTGGAGATTTGATGTCCCAGAGTAACTACATGAGTATAAAGGAAGTTCTCTGTGGTACATGATGTGAAGTATCCTGGACTATACATGGAATGAGATTCTAGACTGGCATGCTATCAAGCATACCATGACAGCAATAGAGATAGCAATGATGCTGATTTCTAAGGATGTTGAGTAGTAGGTAGACCTTACTTCTCCCCTGGTGTCATGTGTAGCTGCTGCAGTGACATATGGCCTGTCACAGAAACAAGCCTGTGCTGCTGTACCTAGACTGTAGCCAAGCATCACTGCTTGGATCAGGTGTAGGATGTTCTTCACGCTTGAGAGAGAGCTCTGCAGAGAAGCAGAGCTTCTGGAGATGCTGCATTTGAACAGAAGTGAATGGCTGAGACACTGTCAGGTCAGAGTGGTGATCATCATAACATTCAGGCCTCTCTGTCATCCATTCCTCTTAGGGAGGAGAAGTTAAGTTCCACTTGAGTATTTACTCTCATCAGCCTGCACTGAATGTTAAATCCTGGAGAGGGGTCTGTTTGTTTTCTGTGGTAATCCCTTACCTGAGAGAAGAAAAGGTTTCCTCAGTTCATGGGTATGACTATGGCTGTCGGGCAAGAGAATGTGTGCATGCTTTTGCCTTCAAAATCCCCTAAAAGTCATAGGGCCCTCTTCTCACTGTAGCCTTACAAACATGCCTTTCCTCTTTCTCCTGACAGCTGTGCATGTTGACATAGCTCTTCCCAGGCATCTCTGCCTTTCAGAAGGAATTAACACCAGTCCTCAGATTGCATGAAACATTTGCAATCAAATGCCAGATCAAGGCTGTCTACACCACAGCCTTCTGTGTGCTGCATCATAGAGTACATCTAAAATTTTCCTTTGGAGAATGATCCAGTTTTGTATCATTGTTCAAATGGAGATATGCTGGTAGGCAAGTTGTTGTACAAAGAAATGTGACATTTTAAGGTATGATAAGGAATACTAGCTACAAGAATGAGTTAATAAACTGCATCTGTTGTCTACTTGGTGCTTGGATTTGAAGAGAGCATCTTGCTTCCAAAAGGAGATGTTTTATGCCCTGAGTAACTTCTGAAGTTACCCTGATGAGAACAGCTTATGATCTCTTGAGTATGAGGCACCTAGTATGATACTTACTATAATACATAATTCAGCTTACTTAAACAACCATAAAATAAAGGCCATTTTAAGTCTCAAAATAATTTGAAACCACACTGTGAAAAATGGCTGGGTAAAGGGTGGGGGTATTTGGTGAGAGAGGAAGTAGAAAGCATTATCGGGATATGATGCCTACCTTGAGAAAAGTGTGTTGGCAAAATCACTTCTGTTTTTTCTGGATCAGGAATTTTATCTTCTGTTCTGTAGAATGGTCAAGGAAGGAGAAATAGGGAAGGTTAAGCCCTTGCATTGGGACAGTGATTTGAAAGGCGAGTAAAGGATGTGGTGTTTCAGTGCCTTGATTTCTTAGAGATCTAGGAATGCCTCAGGTCTGTGCCTTAACGGTCTTGATATACATTGCATTTTTCCTTTGCTTTTATAGATATGACCTAGGACTGTGCCAGAGACAGCAGGCTCTTTATGGGGTTCTGGCCTCTATTTTATGCATTTGTCTCAAGGATGTGGTAGCCAGGAAGAAAACTCTCTTCTTGTGTCTCAGAATTCTGAAGACTTAAATCAGTAGCATTTCTGCAAACAGTTGCTTTCCCTGAGATGTAATATACCCTGTGGTATTCCTCATGGAGCAAATGCTATGTTGTGTGCAGACTTAAGAAGGCTGTCATAACACTATGTATAAAATATACACTGTGCCTCTGTACTGATCAGGGTAACTTGAGAGGTTCCTCAGGACATAAAATATCTCCTTTTGGACAGCCAAAGGAGGTGTTACAGGAAGAAGGAATTCGATTTGTTATTGATGCATTTCTCACAAGAGTCTAGTCACACAATTGTCATGGGGACTGGGCATATTAGATCTTGTAGGTGGGATGTGCCAACCCATGAGATCAGGGAAAGTGCTTGGTGTGCATGTGGCAAGTCCCAAATCGACACAGAAGCATGCTGCCACTACTCCTTGAACACTGGAAAATCTAAGTCAGTCACAAAAGGCTTCTGGTCAGAAATGGAAGCTGAATTCAAGTTTCAAACTGAATAGATGAGCTTGTGTGCATGCTCCAGGGTTAGGTGAGTGATCTGGCAGAAGGATCTGTGTACTGGGCCTGAAGAGCTGGAATCTATTCCTAGGGATGCTCTAGAGCATTAGGATCATGGTACAGAGATACCTGTTTTCTTGCCTGTGTTGTTCAATGCTTTCATCAACCTGAGCAATTACACATTTGCGCTACTAGCAAAAGTGAGCATAAACTATGGGAAGTGTGTGATGAGGAAGGGCAGGGTTTTCACCTAGAGGGGCTTTAATGAATGTGAGCATTTTGTCAATGGGAGCTCTTTTAAAATTAAATGAGGGATTATTAGAGAGAATTCCAAAAGAAAAATCACAGCTTTGTTCAAAGGCTCACAGTATTATCATCCTCTTCTTTTCTTCTTTTTCTATGTATTTATCATCCTGTCTCCCTGTGCATCATCCTGGCTGTGCCATAGAACAGCAGTGAGCAAGTCTAACTAGCTCATATTTAGAGATTTTGTGCTTGGCCTTCTTTCTCTGAGGTTGCAGAAAGTTGAGACTCCTCTATAGGTGCAGACAGTTCTAGAAGAGTAAATGCCTTCTTGCACTTCACTACTTCTTTCTAGGGGCTGAGGTAAGAGTCCATGGCTGCATCACTATGGAATCTCTAATGCATGACAGGCAGCCTAGCAAAAACAGTGCACTTACCTTAACTGGGATCTTCCCATGGACATGCTGGGAGAAGTAGCTCAGTCTCCGTGCAAGCTATCACAGAAATGCTGGGAGTATGGAGAAAACAGCATTCCCATGAACCTGGACCTACTTCAAAAGGTCTTGGGTGTCAGTTTCCCTTGTAACTAGAAAGGCTGTTTTTTTGTTCAGACATGTAACTTCATCTGAATAGTCACTAGAGCACATTGGTGGTGAGTCAGATCTTGTAAAATTCTTTACCAGGTGGCCTCTGGCATGTTGCTTGTTGGCATCAGGTTTGCAACTGCAAATAATATAAGAAGAGCAATGATAACTATTTTGATAAAGGCTTTGATTAGGATGCCTAGATTAGCACGTACAGCATGGGAAGTTTAGGAAGAATATTTTTGGCCTATTGACAATCACTGAGCCTAGCAAGCTAACCAGATCTCTAAGCACTGTGGTGGCTCTGTCTAAGATTTGCTGTCTGTCTGTACTTGAGCATGGAAGACAGCTGTAGTGAACACAGGAGAAACAGTGTGTTTGTCCACTAAGCTCAACAGCTGGCATAATTTTCAAAAAACTTCAAGCTCCTTCTCTTGTTCCTACGTTTGTGTGTTTCAATTCTAATTCTCTTTGAGGATCCAACGATAGGCTAGCCATGACTGGAAATGAGCCCCAAATGAGAATAGATCAATCCATTGTCAATGCACCTCATGTGGTATTGTGAATTCCTCATTAGCACCATTATCATCCGGTTTCCAGATGACGTGAATTGACCACATGCTGGTAGAAAAATTCTAGTAGAAAAATGTTAAGATTTTTTTTTCCTTTAAAAGTGTGGAAAAGCGCAAGGTAACACTTCATTCTTGAAGTTCAATGTGTATATGCTCTCATCTCAACATTTGCAATGTGGAGAGCCACTGGGTAGGATTTAAAGATCAGTAGCACATAGAAGTAAGTTTTTGATTGGTAAGAAGATGGTTTTATTTATGTGTTGGTAGTTTCCTACAGAGCACCACTGGAAATCTCGGGGAGCTCTTCCTCGAAGTGGCAAAGGAAGGATGTCTGTGTTCTGAGCATTGCCCATCATTTGGCGAATAGTGCTAGTGTTACTGTCACCTGCTGCTATCCTGTAGTGCAAAATTCCCTGCAGTTCATGAGAAGTGAGGACATATGTTCTGAACAGCTGTGCTTCTTCTTTAAAGTATGCTAGATGCAATGTTAATTAGAAACCTCCTGGGCTTCAGCATCTATTTCAAGTTGTTTCCTACTTAATTTAGAATTTGGACAGACATTCCATTGGGCAATGATTTAAAGGAAATTAAAGGAAATTAAAAGAAATTGTCTAGGAACAATTACAGAAGAGAACTTCTTCCTTGGCATTAGGTCTAATGTACATGAATTGAGTGATGTTTGAAATAGTGCTGAATCTGCTTCAACACTGGTCCTTGTGTTCTCTGAGCAAAGCAATAAATCTCACACGTGCCATGAAAACCCTACCAGTTTAGAAGCATGTCCAGTTGCCAGGATCATCAATACTTCTCTTCCTGTCTCCATGAGCACTTCGTACTCCATCAGTGATTGTGAGAAGATAAAGCCAGAAAGGAGAGAGCCTAGTTTCTCATGTTATGAGAGACTTTATTGTGTTGTGGTTGTTGCAATTAGGTACATCACTGGGCTGGAAACCAACTGTGCATAAAATTAATACAATTTCTTTATGTTTTAAGATGTCTCCTCCCCTAGAAAGATTTAAGGTGTTCTCTTTAATGTTTAATACTACAAGTTTAATCTAATGTTAGTTTTGTTTGTGGGGTTTTTTTCCCCATTTCAACACCTTCATCTTGCTCTTTTGATTTGATATAGTTTGTAAATGGACTAAATGTGAAACTTGAGTCACAAGCCTGAATAAAAATTGGATTTTTTACAGTTTCTTGACTCTTGTTCTCATTAAGACAAAGTTTATGCCCAAAATAATGGAAACAAGATGTCCAGAACTTTGGAAATGTACGTCAGAATTATAGTAGACTACTTGAGGATGCATGTTGAAGGACTGTAACTTCTTTCATTCAATTTCCTTGCTCACTGTCTGATGAATCTGGCTTATGTACTTGCATAAAAAGCAAAGTGAAGGAATGGATGTTTGGGAAAGAGAAACCAATGAGGTCAAAATACTATTTAACTTTGCCTGCAGTCTGGAAGACTGGTGTTGGCAAAGAAGCAGTAGTTTCAAGCCCCTTTTGATGAAGATGGTTAGTTTGACAAAAATTTATCTGCTTTCCTAATACAAGCAACATGTGTAATGCATGCAGGTGCTTTTTCCTTGGTGCCTACCTGTGCTTTGCATGGAGCATTGCCTTTGGCATAAGGAGTTACATTTGTGTTTCTTAATATGCTGCTTTGATTCTATGTCTGTTTTCACCTGCCAGTTACCACAGATCTTCCCTCTACTACATCCTTCTCATCCCCAGATAAGTTTCAAGATTTTGGACTGCTCTTCTTAAGAACAATGATGCTTTTAATATAGGATGTGAATTGCCTGTCCCTTCAAGACAGCAATGCTTCTGGCAGCAGTTTGAGTAGCACTGAGATCTGTGTGATCCAAGAGGATCTGTAATTTTAGCACTCCAGCAGCTGTGTCCTGAGAAATTTGAAAAAGAGAACTGTGACCTTAGAGTGAAAAGAATTCAGTAAATTGGAATATTGATATTCTTTTGGTTACAAAGGTGAAAGAGCTACTGTTTTCTCATTTTGTGTCCTGCTGACCTGTTTAAGTCCTTTTAATCTCCCTCCCATCTCACCTCTACCCTCCTCCCCCCAATTCCTACCCTCTAGTACCACGTATATTGAATTTGAAGGTGTCTCACTTCTGTGGTCATCTGGGGGCATAGAAAAGATGTATTTCATCTTGGTGCAAAGGATTTTCTTAGGTGGAACATGCCTGAACATGAATGTATATGGCCATGAAATGATCCTCTGCCTGCCCTGTAGAGATTAGTGTGAGTTGTATAAATCCTAAAATTGGATAAAGTAAATAAAAAATGAAACTGCTTTGGATTTTCCGTTGTAATCAAACCTCTGTAGACCGTGATTCCTTCTGATTTAATCGGTGTTCCATCTGTTCCTTCCATGTCTGGAAAGGCTTAGAGGCAGTGAACACAAACTGAAACAAGAGGTTCATTGAATACAAGGGAAAAAAAATCTTACTATGAGGACAGTCAAATTGTAGAGAAGGTTGCCTAGTGAGATTGTGTAGTCTCCATCTTTGGAATTTTAAGACTGGACTGAGAAACCAGAATGTGAGTAACTTTGTCTGACTCTGTAGCTAAAACCTGCTTTGAGTAGGACATTGAACAAGATGACTTCCACTTCCTGAGATCTTTATTTAGCCTAGCTTATTTTATGATCCTGCAACTGATTTGTGAAAATGAGAAGTGATTGTGAGAGTAGGCATATCCCAAACTAGATTGCTGAAACCCGTGTTTTTTTAGTCTCAGTTGATTTCCAGCTTCACCACCGTGACAGTATGTTCCCAATACTGATCCTTTTAAACTTTATCTCTGGGAAGACCAGACAGGTGACTGTGAGGCACAAGGAAACAGTCTGCTGAAATGTAGCTTGAGCAGGGGCTTATACACAAATATTCTGGTTTTGTGGAGGTAACCCTAGATGGGCAGAATCCGTGCTAAAAGCATGCTGTTGCAGCAAGGGAGTCGGACTCTTGACAGCTGTTCACTATCACTTTGTGGGGAGCTGAACAGATGGGCTTCCAGACTGTACTCAGCCTGTATGTGCACTTCTGGACTATGTTGGCAGGAATTCTATGTGATTTCCAGGTGGAGGTATGATGGAAGCATAGGTGACTGATACCATTGTGGTCTGCCACAGCAAAAGAACACTGTAAACTCATTTTTGGGTCTGACTGGGAGGACTGTTATTTTATTAGGTAGGGGGACATCAAAGATACATCTTGCCAGCTTATCAGTTCAGCTCTCAATCTTCTCAAGCTGGTGCCAGCTCTATTGCTTCTTGTAACGTGGCTCAAAAGCAGAATGTGGAGAATGTGTTACGTGAATAATCAGCAGTGTTTGGGAGATGAAGACTGTCACTAATGAGTTTAACAGGGATTTGTTATATGGAGATGTATTAGTGATACTAAAAGAAAAAATGAGATATGCACTTGGGATGAAAAGTGATACAAAAATCCCTTGTCACACTTGTATGTATCTTCAATTATGCTTTGTTTTCCTTTTCTCTTTCCTCCTATTCTTTTGCAAAGAGGCTTTTAGCCAAAGGAAATGTGACAATGTTTAGGAGCAGCATGTTAATAAACAAGCTAGTGTCAGGATGACAACCCTGGGAATAGATATTTCTAGCCTAACCTGGATTTAGTGTTTTTTAAAGGCAAATAGTGGACATTACACATGCTGGCAAGTCAAAAGGAATTTCTACCCTTTCCCCAGCTAACTGTGCTCAACTCAAAGGTCCTGTTTGGGGGTCTTTCCCTGCCCCTCCCCCCCCCCCNNNNCTTATTCAAATCACTTTGGATATTTTATCTGTACTGTACAGAAGAGTCAAGTAAGCTCTAAAAAGCTGGTACAGGAAGTATTAGTTAAGCATGAAGTAAACAGAATAGTTCTTTGAAGGAACAAGATACACTTTCAGCTCTGATACATATTTTGTCATCTTTGTTGTGCTTAGCTTGCTAGTAAATTAGTAAAATTTTTGCCTGGTTTTTCATCCACAGTCTGAAAATCCCTAGTGGCAAAATATGAGTGAGACCTTCAGTAAATGAAGTCTGTTTCTGACATCAGCTGTAATGTAGTAGCTACAGTTTCTCCTGTGCCTTTTTCAGTTAGGGAACCCAAACCAGGTGAGTGCTTTCACATCCTTAGAAGTAAATGAGACTTGAAGATTCAACCAGTTGGTTCTGTGTCTGCTTTTGCCAAGGAGACTGTACATCCTGCCACGTCAGTTTACCAACAGTTTAATGTGGCTTCACAGCAGTGTCATAGAATGAACTTAAAACTTCAGTGAGAAGTGGTGAGAAACACAATTTTTGGGCTCTTTGCATTTTATGTAGGTGGCAAAAACGTATTTCAAAAGCAAAAAAGAGCTTCTCTTTCTCTGATTTCTGGCTATGAAGAACTCTGCTTTAAAATGCTCCTTTGGAGGAGCTCAAATGTCTATGCAAACCCAGCTGTTCATTATCATTCTGGCTGCTAAAATTATTAGAGGCAATTTTCTGCAGGAGCAGCCTGTTCCTTCTGGCTGAGGTCAGGTAAGCCTCATCTGGTTTTGGTGTGTGTTGGTGTGCTGATATGTGCATTAATCTTTGTTATCCCTACTCAGGTAAAGACCTAGGAAGCTTTCAGCATTGCTGATGGACTGTGTTATGCTACTGTGTTTAAATTTGTTGAGTATTACCAATATACAAATAGAAGATGGAAATACTCAGTCTTCATCTGGACTTTAACAAGGCTATGCATTGTTCAATTTCATATGTAGGTGCCTTGAAGTGGGAGAGTCCGCATACATCTTGGTTTTATGAAGCAGGATGTAGGCATGCAAAACTGATGCTATTGCAGGTTACACTAACAATTAAGAGCAACGCAGGTAAACCTGGGGGAAATAAGGTTTGCCTGGAGGAACCCGGCTTGCTTTCAGTTCTGCATTCATTTTCTGTGGATAATTTGAAAATCGCTGTGATGAAGCAGTGGGTTTTCTGCTGTTCTGGCTTTTGTCTTTTGTACAGTCGAACAACAGTTGCACTTGTCTGGGATGGGCTGCAAGACAGATAAGGGTGAGCTTTTTCTAAGCAAGCCCTGCAGCAGCAGTTATGGCTCTAATGCAGCCTGAGATTGTGTTGAAGGTGTCTGTGCTGCTGCCTCAGTTGAAGTAGAAAGGGAAGAGTGAGATGAAGTTAAAAAAAAGGCGATGTCTTTCATATATACTCTTGATTTTGTATTACATTTTTTCTGAGTAGCACATTTCTCTTTCCTTTGGCTGTGAAATGCACCATTGCTGAGATTCTGGCATCATGATAGAATATAGAGCATAACAGAAGACAGCCTCTCCTAACTATTATTTAAAGGATCTTTTTGTATCTGTCTCTTAAAACAAATAACAAATCCAGCAAAAAATACAGCCTTCCACAATTGTCTCCATGGGTGTGGTTTTGTGCATTGTAAACATTTCCATGTTCACTGGTTGGTGGTTTAGAGATGCATATTGGAAAGTAAGAGTGCAACTGGAAAATTTATCAGAAAGTGTTGACTCAGTTGTATGCATCAGGATCATGATTGCAATGAATTTTTATAATGTGATGTTTTCTGACTTGACTTAATTGGAAAATATTAAATACTGCTCTTCCAGATTTGTGATACTTCCATTGCAAGAAGTGAAAAAAAGTACTGATTTATGATGTTTGCACATGGCTGTCATTTGCTTTCTTAAAGCACCTGTTCTTAATGATCATGTGCTGAATGCCAACCAGATTTATTTGCTGTTATTTATCAGTGTATGCACAAATGCTCTTGAGTGATGATGTGATAGACTGTATACTGCATACATGCAAGCACTGCTGCATGTTCTGTGCTGTTATATAGGTCTTGTCCAAGGGGAAAACCCAACACCGGGTAACTGACAGATTACTGTGCAAGTGGGCTTTTAACTAGGAATGGACATTCAATCAGGGTTTACCTGAGTAGTATATTAACTACAGATAAATCTGCAAACACGGGCAAAGTACTGAATATTAGCAGCTGCACAGCTCAGTGCAGAGTATTTGAAACCTACAAATGCTAGACACAAGTTTCTCCTTCCATCCATCCCTTACTGACCAACTTGACGCAATGACTAAAGAGATCATAGGCCAAAGAGGACGAGCTGAAACATTTTCCCAGTAATTTCAGTGTTCATATCCCTGTCACTTTCTCTGTGTTGTCAGCTGTCATTTAATGCATGCAAGGCCTTGGATTGTGATAAGTATAATCTATGGTTGCATGTAATGACAAATGAGTAGCTTTCTTCATCTAATCATGGGAAGGTGGAATTCTAAACTAAACCATTTTTTCTCCAGGGCTGAACAGCAAATGCAAACCATTCTTTACATCTGCATTAATGATCCTTACGGCATGCATGTGCAGGACTGTGCTGGACTTTAATTTACATTGGAATTTAACATTTGGAGTTACATTTGAAAGCTTATATGTCCAAGAGGTGGTGATTCATCTTTGTTAGGTGCTTAGGTGCTGATCAGAGTTTATCCCTGTAACTCAGCTTGAATGACAGAACAGAAGGATTGCAACTAGGACAATACTTCCCTTGGGGAAAGCATGTAAAAGTGGGGAAAATTGCAAATAACCACAGTGGCTGATCTCTGCTTGCAATTTTCCAGTTGGAAAATTGCAAATAATCACTGTAGCAAGTAATCACTGTGTCTGTTCCTTGCAGTGAACAGGAGAAAAACCAGATGGTTTAGCATGCAGATGCTGTGTGGGTTTTAAGTCCTGCCAAAGGAGGAAACAGTACTGATAGTGCCTGCTCTTCCTGGAGTGCTGATTGGAGAAAGAGGAGGGAAAGAGCTCTTGCAGATGCATCAGATATTGCTTCCAAAGCTTTGACTTCTCTTTGTTTTCTTAGCATTTTTCTTTAAAAAAATTACTAATAAAGATCAAATAATGGGCATTAGTTACCAGGAAAGTTTGAGGCTATGTTTTCAGCTGGCATTTGGGGGCTTTTGAGAGCTTTTCTGTTGGTTGGTTTTTGGTTTTTTTTAATCACGGTGACACAATTACTTACAGGCTGGATGAAAACAACGCACAATTCACATTTCTGTGTTCCTGTTAATGAGGTAGTCACCAGGTCTGTGGAATAAATCTCTTGTATGAATTATTAAGTAGCAGTTATCCCTGCCTTGAACTCTCTATGGCAAATGCTAGCAGGTGGCTAAAAGAAGATAACGTCTCATCTGGCTGAGAATACATCTCATCTGAGTTTGTTAAATCAGATATAGCATTTCTTCTGGCAATAAAAATCTACCGCCTTACTATATCATGTAAGTTGTGCCTGTCGGGAACTTCTTCCCACTATTTGTATCACAGGGCGGAAGTCTGGAGGGACGCCTCTATCTACTTATCCTTCTCTGCCCTCTCCCACATCCCTAGGAGGTTGTGCTCAAAGTCAGTAACATGCAGAAAAGATAACTACGTTCTGTATAATTCTCACAGAATTAAGCCTCCAGCTCCCAGGAAACAGTTCCCTGTTTTGTCTTAGTTGTATAAACTCCCTTTTGCTCACATCTGGTTATTCCTTGCAATATCATCCTGAGTATATAAATATATATATATTTATACTCATTAAAAAAATAATTTTGATCAGTGCTTGTCTCATTTGATTCTTTTCAGTAAGCTTTCAGCAAACAGACTCTCAAAAGCAGATATGATGCAAGAAAATGTCTTCCTTCTGTGTGAGTCTTGAAGAGCATTTAAATTTTGAATGGTTTCTTCTTCCACTCCTGCCCTCTCTCAAGGTGATTCCTGTGAAGGTGAGATACTGTGTTCATGAAGAGCACTGGCAAGTGCATGGAGGGCATCAGTAGCAGTCATGAGCAGCAGGACTGATCTAACTGCAGGAAACAGTCATATTCACTACATACTTCTCTGTCCTGACATGGGACAGTTTTAGCTTGTTTAAAATAGGCATTTAGACTTTCATGTTAGGATGGCTTTCAAGGAGAATTTATTCTATTTGTGCTAATCTTAAAGCAAATCTTTTGGGACACTGTAGTTTGTCCTGGGCTCATAAGACCCCTTGTACTAACTGGTGTACATAGAAATCCCAGCACAGCGTTCTGTTTCCCAGAGGGCTTCTGTTCCCTCTTACCACAAGAAATGAATATTCTTTTACACAGCTTAGAAGTTTTGGAGTATGGAATTAGGATCTTGATTTTTTTGTTTGCACTGTTGCCACTTGGATTGCTCTGTTAAGGCCATGAAACAATGATCATTGAATCCTAAAGGTCAGTACTCCAGGCAGGTCAAGAAAACCTATAAAGAAAGCAGGAATATTGCACTATGATGTAACTGGCTGTAGCAGCATCTGGAGTTGGCTCTTGGTCAAGCAGCAGTAAATGTACAGAGTTGTGGAGTTTTTTGGATTCTTTGTCCCCTTATTTAAATAAAAAGGGCATCCCTACTCCTCTTCTGTCTTACTGAAAAATGTGCAAGGAGTAAGTAGGTCAGCGGCATCAAAGCATCTCTAAAGAGACAAAGTCTGCAGAAATCAAGAATTTAAAACTGACAGTTAAACAGTTAAACACTGCTTACTTATCAGAAAATATGGTGTTGAGGTGAAGGACTTTATAGAATAAATTTCTGCCTCCAGGGAACTGAAGAAAGTTAGGGTTTTTTTATTTCTAAATAAAAAAAACTACCAGGATTTAGGTTTTCTTCCCATGTGTTTTGTTTTTTTAATCAGCATCCTTTGACTCCATCAACACCCACCCCTCTTCGTCACCCTTCCCACCCACAAAGACAAACATGTGCTTCCTGTCTTCTTGGGCAGGGTAGTGGTTGCTTGTTTTAATTCAGTACATACATTCTGTGGAAAATATTAATGGGGCTTTTTGCTGGTTTATTGATACTTATCATAAACGGTCTTCTGCCCCTGCTCTGACTGGCCTAACAACTTTTCTTTATCAGGATTGTTGAAATGTAAGGTTGCTTTGAATGCTTTTTCCTGGGGTAATGAGTCATACTTGGACTTTAGTAGTATTTCCGTCATGATGTAGGCAATGTGAAGATGTTGGTTTTCACATCATGCGGTTATGCCAAGCCCTCACAGGGAACAGGGGAACAAATGTCTGTTCATTCCTGGAAAGTGGCTCACTTCTGAGTCATTTGACTTCTATTCGGAAGAAAAGATGAGGAAAGGAAGATCTTCTCATATCCAGCTTTTCCTGCAGCAAAATCTGGAATATTTACCATTGCGTGGCAGTTGCTGCAGTCTCAAAGCAAAACAGCTCTCTCTGCCACTGGAATATAATTGGTATTCCCTTGTGTCCCAGCAGTTGAAGGCATCCAGCTGGATCTGGAAGCAGAGGAAAAAGCAGTTTGATTTCTGGTGACCTGAGGTGAAATTTGAAGAGAGGTGAAACTTAGCTACTCTAGTGAACAGGCTTTGAAGTAATAAAATGAGAATTCTGCATCACAAGTCCTGAAATACTTTCAGACTGTCTTTCCAAAATGGATGTGAAAAGAAGCAGTAATGGTGAGACTTGGATAAGTAAGCAGTTGGCTGAGTATTTTGACCTGTTTATCTGGGAATTAATTCAATGGAAGCAAACGTTCATATCAGGGTGATCTTTGTTGCATTAATCTGTCATGCCTGAGGCAAACTGGCAAGTTACTGGTTGATTGTTGCCTGCCCATACACCTGGAGCAAACAGCTCACTGCCCTTCAATGTGATTATTTGCCAGTTCAGTGATTTTCCATTAGATGCCTCAAGAGCAGAACATGTGTAAAGCAGAGGTTTGAGCATTTCAGAAAAACTTAAGCCTTGATAGCAAGCACTCCTGCAGATGGGACTTTGTTGTCTGTGATCAGATCTGGCCCTGATGTGACCTTTACCTACTAGAGATTGCCAGGCTGTCAGGGTAATGTAGGGGAAAATGCATCAGATACTCAGCAATACTTCTCAATGTGAACCTGAGCATTTTCAAGTTTCTTTCTGCTTTCACTGATAAATTCTGGTTTTCAGTGACATGTGAGAATACAAGAAATGCAATTGGCTGTTGTCCTCAAACAGGCCTTGTTCCTGAGTTATGTTCTCACATACCTTTTCTTTTTTTCTTTTTCTTTTTTTTTAATATGGTATTTTTCCCCACTTATCCACAGAAAACCAGTATGCTTATAGCAAGTCCTCCAAACACTTTGTGGACTGCCCTTTTAGGGCTTTTGGATATAAAGTGTTTGAATCCACATTCCAAAAGTTCTGCTGTTCATAATTCTGCTCTGACTTTCCTAGTTAAAGACCGCCTTTTCTCTCATTGCAGAAACACTCGCTCTCCCTATGGGGAATTTTGTGTATATAGGAGGAAAAGATGCCAGAAGTTGACTCTGTTAAGGGTATAGTTGTTTGCTTGCTTGCTTGAATTAAATACGTGTATCTTTCTGGTGATAAATGTTTGGTCTCTCTGTGTGCCTTGAAAAGTTTTGTGAATTCCAGATAAAGTCTCTTTAGTGTTGAGATCCTTGTTACTGGAACTATCTGGTAGATTTGAGTGACACAACTGTATTCAGTGAGAATAGCAGCACAGTATTTGGTGTTCACTGCAGGCTGATTGCAGTTTTGCATGTAGTTAATAACAGGTTGTGGTTTTTATTTGGTTAGTGGGAAACTAAATCCAGGTCAGTGGGAAGTTGTTTAAATGCTGACTTCTGGAAAGCGAGCAGAAGAAAAGCAACCATCTGTAGTCTGAATCCAGAGGTAGGAGGACAGAAATTCTTCAAGCTGACAGCTTGACAGCTGTCCTCTGTACAACCTTATTCCAGCATAGTGTTTACATGTTAATGTGCGTTAAATAAATGAATGAAAAATCTACTGGGCTTCCTGCAAATATATTTGAACAAATTTAACTGCATGCAAAAATTACCTTGAAAATCATTATACTTACATTAAAGGGTTTCTAGCAACAGCTGCTTGTTGGTGTTAGGAGTATTTCCAAGTATTTTTTTCATGCTTTCTGAAATAGGATGAAGCTTTATTCAGCGATGTGGCCAGATTAACTCTGTGAGTTCTGTACTGTTGAATGGAACTGAGTGCAGCTAAATGTCCCCTCTAAAATCCCTTCAATAGAATTCTGTTCTCTGTCCTGAGTATTGCTCTTAGACTTGTCATGTACAAAGAGCTTTGATAACCCTTGCACTTTTCTTGAAAGTCAATTTCAGTGTTAGTTTTTTAAAAGTTGACCTTGCATCTTTGTACTGTTCTCAGCATGAGACCTTCATAGTCAGATTTGTCTCACTAGGATAGGGCTTTTGGCTAGAGAAAGCAGCTGAGGAACTGGTAGACTGTCATTTAAATTTGGCACTAGTCTTGAAAGCAGTAGCTGAGGTGGAGAGGGGTCTGGTTTATCACTTTTGTACCTGATATGCGTGGGCCAGTGCACTTTGAAATCTGACATACTGGCAAATCAAAACAGCTTTATTGTGCTGCTGTTGATCAATCTGTAAGTTAATGTGACTGTATCCAATTCCACTGTCGTTTTCCCTGGTGTTCAGTGGAGCATGCATAAATTACAGATGGCTGTCAGAGTGATAAAGAACCACCTATGTCTGTCTTACCACTGATGCTGTGATTGGTTGCACATAATTTGTTTAAAAGGTTTCCCGATAGCATAGCAGAGGTTGAAAGAATCAGGGAATTTATATAAGGTAGTTATTTTGTCTCCTGGAAGTTTAGATGCTTCCTGCGTGTTAGATGTAGACGAGCAAGATGTGCTGTTACTGTGATGCAGGAACCCTAACCTGCACAGTCATTGTTCATTGTCTTTCACCACACAGGAGAACAAAAACTCTTGCAAGCCCTTAACTTCAGGGAACCTCTCTGTAACTAACATTCCATACAAGATTGTGGCAGTAAAACTCCTGCATTTTGCTTGTCTAGTGTTTCATCAAAAGATATGTTAAAACTGGGCTGTAAAATGGCATTGAGTTTATTACTGCCTGGTGACATAACCAGATGTGCTTGATTTGGGAAAATAAGCTTTTATATTATCAAAACTTTTTTTTATAGTGCAGCTACATTGTTTGACCTCTTGTTACTGCATGCTTGAGTTTGAGATGAAGGAAATACCTATTGGCATCTGGCCATTATAGAATGGTCTGGTTGTTTTTTAGTCTGTTGCATCCTTTTGGAAGGCAGGCTATAGAAGTTCATCTGTTGGGTTCAGTAAGCAAGTAGCAATGTTTTCAACATTTCCTTTAGTTGGCATCATAGCTGTTCTGCTCCCCTGATGATATATCCCCTAATTCTCTCCAAACTATTCTCAGGAATACAGTGCATCTATGTGTAATCCTGTTGAATTATTTAGAGCTATTAAGGTGTTTGGTGTGGCTGATTGTCCTGTGGATCTCTGTTTTGTATGTATCAGAATTGTTCACCAAGTGGGAAGAACAATGTCAAGTCTTGTATCTCATAGTGTTGTCTCAGTTTTGGTATCTCTCCTGGTCAGGTTCTTGGTTTTACACAGGAGGCCAAACTTCTGGAGTCTTCTGTAATAACTACTGATCTGTGAGAACAGGAATTATCTGTGGGAGCCTTCCAGGCTGCTAGCAAAATTAGTGCTTTCAAAACTTCAATTGTTACTTCTTCTAATAGCTATTAACTTAATGCTGAATTGTAGACAATTGTACTTTTAATCAGCAATAAGAATTCAAATGATATAGTTCATAAAAGTGAATTTCTAAAGAAAAAGTTAAATTAATGTAGTTTTTGACTTCCTAATCATTCCAAAGACTATGTTAGCCCTTGGAGCTGTCATTGTTAGAGGCTGTGAAATTACCATGAGAAATGCTTCATCACAAATGTTCTGTTGTCTTCTACTATCTGGTCCTTAAATATCAAGTTTGCACTGAGCTATCAGTGTGTATAAGCTAATACTGCTTATGGTACAGATTCAGCTCTGCTGTTGTTTATTGGAAGGAACTTTTTCTCATTTAGCTTTTAGTAAAATTACTTTTATTTACAAATACTCTATTTACAAATACAAATATTACAAAGGTGAATTTTCAAGCATATCTATACAAAGCTTTATAAAAGAGATTGGAGATAGATGTATATAAGTGTATGTGCAAACATGCATATGTTTTTATATATCACAGAATATGGTGATTTGTAAGGGATCCAAAAGAATCATTAAGTCTAGCTCCTGGCCCTGCACTTCTCTCCCTCTAGGTTGTAGCTTTTCCTAGAAAAACTTTTCTGCTTTAGAATCAAGTATTCACAGTTTTTCTAATTATGCTCCCTGAACATGAACCACCTTCTATTTACTGGTAAACTTTTCTCTATGACCTGATGCGTTGGTCTTCTGGGTAAAAGAAAAATGCCAGACAAGAGTTCTTTTATTGAAATATGCTCACATACAAAGAACCAATTGCATAGTTGTATTTGGCACACAAATGTGTGTTTGGCACACAAATGTGTGTTTGGCACTTAAAACTGATTTGGCTTCTGCTCCTCAGAAATGCATATTTCTTGGTGCAGCATTGACTGGGTCCACAGTACTGAGAGGCAAAAAGATACATACCACTTTTCTGACTTCAGAAAAAAAAAAATGTTTATCTTTTTGAACCAGAGTATTCAGGAGAGCTGTGTATTCTTTCTATTATAGTTTTTTTTTTTTCAATGTAGCATTTTTTCTTGATGTGGCTGCTCATAACTAGAAATTAACAGGATGTATCTTGCTTATATCATCAATTTTGGTGTATATTTCTTCAAATTTACCATATTTTTAAGTATAAATTAAATATTTTTTTTCAAGGAATAAGGGCACTGTCGTTTTGCAGACTTTTAACTGTGCTTTGAAGTAGTTTGGAGAAGTTACTTGATTATAATATTCTTGTTGATATATGACTTGATTTATGACTTCTGTTGTTTTAACAGAGAGAGCCATTCTAGAGAGAATGGCTCTAGATCTTTGCTTCATTTGTAGCTTAAAAAGTTCTTTCTCAAGTCTTTTCATAACTTTGCTATTTGCTACATTATTGGTGTTCTTATTTTGTTGTTGCAGTGGTCAGTATAATCACACAACATCAGAAGTTGGAAGGGACCTCTTGATATTATCTAATAAAAAATCCTGTTCATGCAGGTTCAGCTAGAATAGGTTGCCCATAACTATGTCCAGTCAGATCTTGAATATTTCCGAAGATAGATACTTCACAGCCTCTCCAGGCAGCCTATTTCTATATTTGACCATTATCACAGTTAAAATATGTTTTCTTATATTCAGATAGAATTGCATATATTTTGACTTGTGCCTGTTATATCTTGGCCTGTCACTGGGCACTGTCAATAAAAGTCTGTCTGTCTTCTCTTTCTTCCATCAGGTATTTATATGCATTGATAATGTCCCCACTAAAACTTATTTTCTCCCAGCTATCCAGTCTCAACTCTTTCAGTCTCTCCTCATATGAAAAGTGCTTCAGTCCCATTATTGAGCTTCATGGCCTGTGTATTCCTGCAGTTTTCTGTGTTTTTCTTGTGCTGGGCAGATGAGAACTGGACCCAGCAGTCCAGATGTGGCCTCACCAGTGCTGAGTAGAGGGGAAGAATCACATCTCTTGATCTGCATTCAGCACTCCTGATGCACCTCAGGTTGGGTTGTCCCTCATTCCTGTGAAGGTGCATTGCTGGCTTGTGTTTAACTTGCTGCCATACAGGATCCCAAATTCCTTCTCTGCTGAGCAGCTTTCTAGCCTGTTAGCCTGCCATTTTCCAGCATCACTGGGTCCCTTTGAATGATAGCACAGCCACCTGGTCTATCACTCACTCAACCCAGTTTTGTATCAGTAGATGGAGGGACTGTGTCTTTGCCTAACCAAGGCTCTGTATACTCCAAAAACTGAAGACACTTCCCATGACTACGCGGTAACCTGTCCCGGGGCTGCACTTCGCACGAGGGGAAGGAGGTATCCACAATGTACCGCTTGGATCTCTTGAGCTACCTCTTGTGCCTGTTTCTCCTTACTGCTTCTTCTGATTCTGCCCAAGAAGGTTTGGTTCTGACTGTTTTTCAGGCAGCTGAGAGCTGCTGTTACAACCCCCTTGATGTGAGATAAGCTCTAATGCTTTTGTTTAATGTTCTTACTCTAGTCCTAGTTCATTTTTTGCTGATATTCTGTAGGTGTAAATGCAGACAAATTTTTTTTATCAACATATACAATTGTACTGTGGGATTTATTTTTTTGTGTTCTTTGTGTCTTCAAATTTCACTTCAGAACCATCTCCTCCTGAAGAGCTAACTATACACAAATTTCAGTGTTCTTGGGAGTTTATGTACAGTTGCTTGTGAGTGTGCTTTTTAGCAGCTGACAGGGATTGTGTGCTTCCTGCAGTCTGGCTCTGCACAAGCTGGGAAATGTTGGTGGAGGCATGAAGCTGTGGTTAACTGGAGCAAACTTTTGCTTCCAGCCAGTTACCAATGTAGAGGTAGAATTTAGAAGTCTTGTACAAGCTTGTCATCTCTATAATTACGTGGCTATTAAGAAATGGGTGGAAGTTGAATGCTCTAAAATTATAGACTGTAATGATAAGACATGGTTAGTAGTGATTCTGATGCAATTTTCCTCCTTGCCAACAGAGTTTCAACAGCAGGAAGGCATGAAGTCCCATCAGAAAAACATGCAGCTCTATGACACACCCTATGAACCAGAAGGCAGTGGTGTGGAATCCGATTCTGAAAGTGTGGTGAGTCGCCGTTTACGAGAAAGCAAATTGCCACAGGATGATGACAGGCCTGCAGATGAGTATGATCAGCCGTGGGAGTGGAACAAAGTCAGCATCCCAGCTTTGGCAGGTAGGATTCCTAGATCCCAGCCTCAAAATTCTCTCTCACAGTTATACCATATATACTTGCCTTTGGGGTAAATCAAATACTTATGCTCTTTTGTGTATGTGCATGTGAAGAAATGTTTGAAAAGTGAATGTGGGTCATCTCAAATCTTTACCTGCTGCAGAAATATGGAACTGAACTTTTTGTTTGGTGCTTCAGCCAACCTGTTGTCGATCATCTTAGCACTTGTTTCATAAAAGTAAAATTTAAAATTTCTGATTCTCCCGCTCCTTGTCCCGACCCTCATTTTAATGGATGGGATGTAGATAGTGTTTATTGTTGAGTATCTCTTAAGTGAGGAAGTTGCTTTGCAGGGTCCTGAAATTGTGGAGCTATTCTTAAAGGGAGAGTGTGATGAAGTGTTGGGAGTGAGGCAGGAAGAAAAGAGGTGTGGCTCTGGGACTGAGCATGGAAGAAGCCTGAGAGCAGTGATTACTGGGTAGTCAGTGTGCATTTACCCTAGGTAAATCCTGCTTGACAAACCTGTTTGCTTTCTGTGTTAAAACTACTAGATCTCTTAATGGAAAGAGAGTAGTAGGTGTCATCTGTGTTGACTTTAGCTTTCAGCATGTTGTGCTGTGGCATTAGCTGTGTTTGGAATGTTGTAGCCCAGATGGGTGGACTGGTAGAGCTGCGAAAACCTATCAGAGTCATTGACCTCAAAGGGTAGTGTTAGTGATTCATACTCTTCCTGGAATTTGGTTACAAGTGTGATTCCTCCAAGGATATGTTCTGGAACCCTTCCTGTTTAGCATAGTTATTAGTAACCAGGAGCAGAAGGAGAGGAAATGCCCCTTATCAAGCTTGGAATAACAGCCAAGGGAGGGGAGGGTGTGTGCAAAGCTGCCATTCTAAGGGACCTGAATAGTCTAGAGAAATGGACTGACAACAAGCTTACAAAACCTAATGAGAACAGACTTGCATTTGGAGCAAATTAACCCCCTGCAATGATATGGACCTAGATCTGGTTGACTTGCTGGGATACAGCTTTGCTAGAAAGGGCTTAAACAGTGTGGGGGGAAGTGGACTAAATGTGGCTAGCAATGCTCCTCACCATGATGAAAGCTAGCAGCATGCTAGCCTGTGTGAATAGGAGCAAGCCAGTGGATGAAGCAAAGTGACTGTTACTTGTTACTTCATATTTCTTGAACTATGCATAATGCTATGGCAGGATTCTGATATAAGAGGGTTGTTGATAAACATTTTTGTTAGCACAGAGCCAACAAAATGGCAAGAAACTGCAGCACATGACAGCACACGTGTAGAGATGCTGAGACAACTGGGCTTGCTTAGCCTGGAGAAGAGAAAACTTTGGGTGGGACATAGTGGGAACTTTCTAATGCCTGTGAGGAGATCCTCAATAAGATGGAGCCAATTTCTTCACAACTGAGCAGGTGTGTGATGGGAAGATGAGATATAAGATGAATCAGTAGAGGTTCTGACTCAAGTTGTTTTTTTCTCTGCAAGAACAGTTAAGCATTGGAAACAATTATTCAAGGAGCTCTTGTAGTCTCATCTTCAGATTTTTTTCATCCTGTGGGAAGAAATGACTGGATAAACAATCTGATCTGATCACATAACTTCCCACACAAGGTCGATGATTGTGTCCTACCCAGAAGTAATTTTTCTTTCAAAAACCAGCTACTTCATTGCTTAATGATGCTGAGATACAAGCTGTGGGACCAGTATACTTCGGTCTCCATTGAGACCACACTTCACAAATTTTTCAAATAGTAATAGAGCAGCTACAGAGACTGGATTTTAAAAGTTAAGTCTAAAGAGTCATATATAGACATATGTAAATTATTATCCTTCATGTATTGGTCATATTATATGAAATCTATGAGTTTTAATTCATTTGGATCTTGTCTTAAGCTCTGTATTCATCTTTGTGCCCACTTTTTTGGTCTTTATCAGGTAAATTCTGAAATAGGATTTTTCTGAGTTGTTTTAAAATAAAGAATCTTAGTTTTGTTAATTTTTTTTCTTTATATCTACTTTTCAGTTTTTACATGTAACTGTAAATTTACAAGGTCATTCTAATACAAGATTTTATGATTGGCTTACGTCTAAATATTCTTTCAAGTACTATGCAGTTACGAAAGCACACAGCAAAATATTGCTTTACAGAATTAATAGACTAAAGAGAGGTTTAATTAAATGGTAATTATGATATGGTTGGTTTACTTACAGGTTCAGCATAGAGGATTCTTATTTAAAATAAGAAGAGTCAACACTTTTTGAGATTAATTAGATTTCTCTTATGTCTGCCATTCATTATAGATTAATTTGTTTCAGGTACAAGGTTATTTTAGGTACAAGAATTTCTTTTGTCACAAAGAAATAGCTAAGGATTGGCTGTAAGCCAAATTGCAAGCTGTTGTTTCATCTAGTGTCTCCAGAATTCATCTTTGTCTTAGGAGTAGTAAATGTTTAAAATAAGGAATGAAGAGGTCCAGCTTTGAAGTTCAAAATGGTTGAAAGTTTGCAATGGAGAAATGTTGTCCACCTGCTGAGATGTATGAAGTGCTCTTCTGACTTAGTCAGTGGTTCCATAGTGTAGCCCAGGAAAGGGGTTTTTCAGTTCTTCGCTGAGGTGGATTTTTCTGAAAAGTGTAGTGTTCGTCTAACTATTAAAAATTCTAGCAATGGGTACACTATGGGTAACTATTAAAAATTCTAGCAATGGGTAAGTCCCACTTTACAAGCCCACAATTACCATCTCCCAGTTCCATGGAACTGTGGAGTTCCTGGAGGGACCCTCTGCTGAAGCTTTCATATTTTGTGAACTTCATCTGGAGGGAACAGCATACATTTGTGATGAGAATTGCAGACACAGAGACTTAAGCAGCAAATGTTTTTGATTTGTCAGGTGATAGATTGTAGAAACAAACAAAAATCGCCAGCAACTCTAGAATTACCATAAACCTAATTACTCATGCAAGGCTTTGACAGAAAATATTGTTCTTCTGCCATGATTTCAAAATTTGTTGCTGAAGCTAAAACCTGTTTATCTCCAACCTGGATTTTGAGATTTGTCATAATGAAAGTGTGCACAAGCTATGAAGTGTGCTGAGGCTGAGGCCAGTGTGTCTATGCTCTGACTTCTAAGGATGGGGCTGAGGCTGGTGTCACACTGGCATTGCGGATAGAGCAAGATGTACATAGCCTATGGATTTTGCTGTGCTAAAAGATGTGTCTCTGTGTAGCAGAACTGGAATGCAGCATTTTGTCTGCAGCTGGAGTTCTTTCACAAACAAATTTGGGATTGTTTTATTGGAGGCTGTCCAGCTGAAGCTAAAATATGTTTTTGATGGCTTTTATGGGAAGCGAGCAGGTCTTGTTAGAACTCCTGCTGAGCTGAGCAGACTGGTTTGCCCAGAAGAGTTGAGCTTGGCAAAGTAACAGGAACAAAGTAGCTTCCAGGTACACAAGTCTGGCTAGAAAAGAAGGTAACACCAGGGAGACCCCACTGGATAGATAGAAATAGCATGGGCACCAGAGGGACCACTGAAGAATGGCACACTGACTCTGGCTTCCACTGAGTTTGTGAGAAATATGTTCTCTTCAAACTGTTGTGTTTGTGGCACAGAAAACCTTTGCGTAAAGGTAATGCTTGTGAAGTCTGTAAAGCCAGTCTTAGTATTGCTTTATAAAATATGTGACCCTCTCTTACAAAAAGGGTCTCAATGGTCAAGAGGGCCATTTGGTAGTAGTTTACAGCACTGATCACGGGCTCATGGAAGGAGGACTGGAGTAGAAGCCAAACTTTTTCTGGCTTCTGCTGCTGTTGAATGGAAAGGTGCTGCCTAGGACCCTGAGTGACTTAAAGCAAGGGAGTTCTGGCATGCCACTCTCACAGGGGTAGGGCAGGAATTACAGGGCAGTGGAAGAGAGGACAGATGGAGAGTGTGAAAGTGTCAGGTATTGCAGTCAGTTCCGTAACTGCAGTGGCTGGATATACTTTCGCTTTGTTTAAGAGAGGATTCATAGCAGCCAAAACTGATTACAGCATTGGGGGGTAGGTATCTGACTAGGTATCACACTTGTTATTTTAATCTGCCTGGATATCCCTTCAAAACTGCTTCTGCCTAGAGGGAAAAAAAAAAAAAAAAGAGAGAGAAAAGGCTGGAAGTCCAGACACATGTCTGAACTTTTCAAACAGGGGAAAAAGCACCAACATTCAGAAGCATCTGAAATTTGACTTTATCTTGTTTTTGGAGAATAGTTCCTACCTCCTATCATCATTTAGTGACTTTTTACACAAGCATATAGAGATAAAAAAAGAGGGAATGTTTTTAAACTATAAGAAGAGAGATATACATTCGTTGTTAGGAAGAAATTGTTTAGTCAAAGATGGTGAAGCAATGGAGCAGGTTGCTGTGTGTGACATTGTGGATGGCCTTTCCCTGAAACAGTTCAAAGCCAGGTTGGATGGGGCTCTGAATAATGTAGTGTAGTGAATGAAATCACTGCCTGTGGTGGCATCTCCCTGCTCTTAGGGGTTTGCAACTAGATAATCATTAATGTCAATTCCAACTCAAGCCACTCTGTGATACTGTGTTGTAATGTTAAGTTGTTAAGAGTCAGAACTTAGTTTGTTATGTGAACTGAGTTTTTTGGTGTCTGAAAGATGTTTCTTGTTTCAGAAGGTGACACTAAGCTCACTAGTTTTCAGAGAGTACCCCAGTTACATCCAGGTGTTTTTCTTAGAGTTGAAGTAGTAATACTGCTCATATATGTCACGGGCAAGTATCCACATGCAATGTTTCTCCTCGTTACGCCAATCAGCTTTCCTTTTCCAGTAATGAGGTTAAATCTGAGTTTATGTTAAGAAAGAATCAGCGTATTTCCACCATGCATACTTAGGAATGTGATTGAATACGTTTGCCCAAATTTTGCAATAAAAACTTGTGCCTGCTTTCTCTGAGTAGAGAAGGGATTTGGAAATGTCCTAAGCTTCATAATAAAAGCATAAATAATTTTTTAAAAAACAGTTCCAAAACACTTTCCTCATCCAACATGTCTCTGTGCATTATCTTTTTGAACTTGAACATTGCAGCTGTCTGCTTTAAAACATTTAATACTGTCACTCACATGCCTACTTGGCTGTGTGTTATAGTAAGTTCACTTTTAAGTGCATGAGGCCTATAAGTTTTGTAGGGAGTTCCTTCAGTTTTCCTTGTAACATTTTTCTCCAGTATTGCTGTTGAAACTCACATAGGGGCTGATTGAGCTGTTTGTGCTTGTGAGCAGTGTGATTTTTACCTCCTGACACAGTGAAGGCTCTTTGCCTGGGCTCACTAGATGGCCTTAATAGACAATCATTTGCAGCAGGGAGTGTTAGTTTTTGATGAAGCAGCAAACCATAGAAAGCAGTGAGAGTCAGGAATATGGTGTGTGTAGATTTCTCTCACTGTTCCTGTCAACATTCTGCCCTTTAGTATTTTTTTTTTTTAATTGTAGCTATGTGGAATCTGTAAGTGTAGAATGAGAATGCTGACATCATTAGTATGTGCTTTGCTACGGGTGTTGCAGCGCTCTAATAAATTACAGCTTTGCAAAATAAGTTGTATTTCTTTTCTTGGAATAATGTAGTTAGTGAGAGAAAAGATGAAAGGCTATTTTTCTTTTGTCATCTGTTTCCTAGACTTTAAAGGCAAAAGCTTTGTGCCAGCAGCATGCGAGTGGATGCACTGTTAATTCTTTGCTGCTTGACAGTATTTCTGATATGGATGTTAGCTGTCTGATTTGCCCCCAGATCACTGTTAGGATGATACCACATAACCTGAGGCAAACTGATGTTCTCACTTATTTCCTTTTGGAATTATGGCAGGTGACTGAAGGCTTCCAACTGTTACTTGTTTAACAGCATCACCTCTGGAGGATCCAAGTATCAAATGTCAAGATAAGCAGTAGTTATTATAACAAGGTTTAGAAGAGTGTGAGTTTTATTACTGGAAAAACAAGAGAGTTTTAGGACTGTAGTCTGCATAGTAAGATAAGCAGTAGTTATTATAACAAGGTTTAGAAGAGTGTGAGTTTTATTACTGGAAAAACAAGAGAGTTTTTAGGACTGTAGTCTGCATAGAAAAAAACACTTTACGTGATACATACAACTTTGTAGATAAAACATCTTAATGCTAGTGGGTGTATGTTTATTCTCTGTGGGGTGTTCCAATCACTCTTAAGTGCGGTAACTCTTTTGGTCCTTGCTAACCTTGCCTGGAGAGGTAATTATTGTGTATCTTGCAGCCCAGTTTAATGGAAGTGGGAAACGGCAAGCATCTTCTCCCTCAAATGACCAGCACAGGCAATTAAGAGCACCTGGAGGAGGCTTTAAACCTATCAAACATGGCAGTCCAGAATTTTGTGGGATCCTGGGAGAGAGAATCGATCCAACTATTCAACTGGAAAAGCAGATGTAAGTAAGCACAGTAATTGCTCTCTAGCTCTTTACCTCCCCACTTACAAGAGCAGTAGGTACCAAGATTCTGTTGTCCAGCTTCCCTCCTCAGTATCCCCAAAGCCCCAAAGACTTACTCTTACTAATCCTGGAAAGTGTGAGTAATTTTGGGGGGCAAAATAGCGTTAAACAGCAAACTCATATCAGGAACAGTGAATTTTATCTGTCGAGTATGGTCAGTTATTCCATTTTCTACTTTGTTGTTTATATTTCATTAGGGGAAAAAGTTGTGTATCACATATAACCAAATTCTGTTTAAAGGTGCATGAATCCAATATATTTGTGGCTGCAAAGCACGTTTCTAATACATCAGATTTGCCTTGCATCTGGCAGTGATTCTCCTCCAGGGAGAGAATGATAAGATCACTTAAACAGCTTTCAGAAAAGAGATTGTTATTTCTACCCTTGTGCTATCAAACTTGAGAGTGGTATTTAGATGCAGTTCTGGTCAGCTTCAAATTCAGGTTCTGGGTGAATTCCCTGTAGTAAATGTATCCACAAGAGTGGCCCCTGTCCTGCCTTATTGTTGCCCTTCCTTGAACAATTTGGACAGACTGGCTTGTGTGATGGAATGACCCACTGTCCTGTATCATACCGAAGGTGCAGCCTCAGAGAACGGGCCAGAAATCCTGCTATACAGAGAAAAATTCTGAAAAGTGAAAAAGCAGAGCAATTTACAAAAGTTAGACTGATATTCCTGGTCACGGAGAAGCCAGTGGATTCATGCAGTAAAGTGAAAAAGCTGTGTCCTGAATCCCTGAAGGCAGTCCACTCCCATTCTGGGTTAGAGGCAGAACTTATTTGCACTGGAGAGGGAGGGCATAATTTAGCATAGATGTGAGTGTGCACTTTGTGAGAATACTTCATTCCTTAATGCTAGTGGTATTGAGAGGATTAACAATCCTTTTACACTTAGAACCCTCAGTAGGAGGGAATCCTCTCCTCGTGCTTGAGAGGAGGTAGTTCCAGAAATTGCTTTTCCTTTGACATTCTATTTTTCAGGCACTATTTGGAAGCTTAAGTTTGCAACAGATAATAATATCATCTGCATGTTGTCATGTTCCATGTAATCAACCTCAGCCTTTGAACCATCTGCCCATTGACTGATGGTATGCTTATCTCCAGTAGAGATAAGTAGAGGAAGTAGCAACCATTATTGTGAAATCAGTCACTGATACTGTTAGGTAAATAACTAAAAGGCTGTAAATTCAACTGTAAATTTGGTCCTCCAAGTTGGGTAGTTTCAGCTCACCAAAGTCGCTCGCCCTGTCCCAAATACATTAAAAATAAGTGCTGGAAGGTGAGTTTCTGTTACCTAATTTTTGACTCACAAATATTCTGTGGTATCGTTCTGTCTTTTAGTATAACTGCAGTTAAATGTTACAATTGAAAACTGCAGGTCTAGTTTTTCCTTCTTAACTATTCAAATGTCAGTGACATGAGGGCATTTTTTGTTTCTTCAGCATGATGGATCAAACCTAAAATGAATGCATTTAACAATGATGCCTCATAAGGTGAAAGAGTCCACATTTATTTTACCATAGATTATTCATAATAATTCAAATTACTTGTTTTAGTAGTGTGAGACATCTCCACAGCACATGCCAAACCCTTCCTTATTTTTCTGCAAAAGTGGAGTCTGTTTTTGCAGAAAGGAATACAAGATCTAAAGAAAAGCATGCACACAAATTGGCAAGTGGATGGGTAGGTTAGGATATTCCCCAAACAGGCAGAAATACCAAGGTGAGTTAATATATTAAGAAAATATTTTTAGTTACTTGTGACTGAGGAATCTGTAACTATGAGCTTATTAACTCATGGACCCAGGGGAATCAAAGTAATTTGTTCTATTTCCTCAATAACAGTGTAAAGAAAAAGTGTTCTGCTGTTTCCATTGTCTTATTGAAAGTGAATCCCTCCCAGCCTTATAATCAAGATCTTGTGGTTTCCTGTTTTGCTCTAACTCAGAAACACAGTAGTGTTGTGCATTATATAAGCTGTAATAACTTATTATACTTACTGTATAATTGATGCTGCTCTCCTGTCTTCAGTGGAATTGTGGCCCCTTAGTGGTCGAAACAAGACCATTGACAAAGTAAAGGATGTCAGGAAGAGCATTCTGTAAACCACAATCAGGGTACTTACAAACTTGGGAGGAGATCCTGTTAAGGGTCAAAGTGTGTGATTATGTTAGAATTTTGCTTTCAGGTTTGTATTGTGTGCCTGTGTTTTCCAGGATATCTTAGAAGACATTCAGGTTATTCCATACTTTTGCACTGGTGTCTTTCACAAGCTGTCATTGCACTTAAGACCACATCACTGATGTTTGAATTTTTGACCTTTCTTCACAAATGCTTGTATGCTTACATTTCAAAAAACGAGCACACCCAGGACAAACAGACCCAATACAGTTGAACAGCAAATCTCTCAGGAACTTAAAGCTGATTATCACACTTTGCTTATCGCACTAGGTAGCTGGAACAGGAGCAATCAGAGTGTCTCAATTACATGGGCATATGACTCACAAACAATTACACTTCTGGATACTGCTGCTTACTGTCAGGCGTAGCCAAAACAGCTTCCAGACGTCACATCTGAATCAGATGTTGTCTCATCCAGTGTTTTACTTTCAACTCTTAAAAGCAGGTTTTTCTTCCTCAAACCAACCCTGTGTTCTTTTTCCATTTCTCTCTGAATATCAGAGTTCAGTATCTCCCTTATTTTGGTAAGGCAATATTTCATTTTTTGTTTTATTTGTCCCTTTAGGGAGAAAAGAAGATAAAGATAATTGTAGCAAATAGGAAAAGTTTATAAATTCTCCCAAACCATTTTTTGATTCACACTTGTGTTAATATTATTCCGTCACACTCAGAAGGCAATCTAGTCTTTAAATCACTTGTTAAGAAATATCCTTCACCAGTAAATATCTAATGAGACATGAGGAGGAGACTGCCTGAAATAATTTACATCTGTGTCTCCATCTTATTTGTGATGAAGCTGTCAGGGCCTCCCTTTATAGTGTGTCTTGACTATACAAAGTACAACCTCTCTTTAGTTTCCTCTAATGCAGACTTTGGTTTTAATCAGGCACTCAATGAATTTTTAATTTGGGCACCAACTTTATTTTTTTTAGCGCATTCATCAGATTTGACAATGGAGACACCAGCAAAAGGCAGTTAAGGGCCTGATTTCTGTCAAAGAGGCTTATCTGGTCTTTATTCACCTATCTTTTAGTTGGAGCGTCTTTCTTAGAGTAAGAACAAATGCAATGAAACTCTTTTACACAGAGCAAGCAACAGTTCCCGGTAAGAACAGACAGCACTTGGGGTGTGTTCATTGCCTTGCTTAGGCAGATGTGGTAGTGTCACATAGTGTTTCAAAGTGCAGCTGGCAATTGCAGGGAGGGAGGGATCTTCCTCAGAGCCACGTTTGACACGGTACGGGGCTGGACACATTAGATTGCTCTGGAACTTAGGGAAGGGTCAAAGTGCTTACTTCTGGAGTCTGAGATTTTGAAGGCTGATACAGAGCAGCATGCACTGAGAAGCTTCTTTGTTTGCAGTTGTTAATTCAGTGAAGGACCCACCTCTCCTCACCCAATTTCATTTTTTCCCTGAGTTGTTCACATCCACTCCACAGATCCACCAGAGATTTATCTAAAACTCAGAATTGCCACAGCTTTGTTTAGAATGTGCCTTTTTGATAGATCTTCACACTTTATCACTCTTCTCCTTTTTCTAAGATTTATTTTAGCAAATCTTTTCCACTTCTAGCTGTTCATATTCTTCATGTGTTACCTTCAATTTCTTTGCTTTTGTTGTTCATTTTGTGTATTACTTTAAAAACTGATATATCCCAGGCATGAAATACAGCAAATTGTATGTCATGGATCGGTTTGCAAGTCAGATTATAATGTGTTTCTCTAAATGGGAATTTCTTACATAAACATGTACACCAGTCTTATTGCGTGGTTTCCTGATCTGAGTTTTTCCCCTCAGCTGACAGGAATGAGAAACTTCCACAATTTGTAATAACTTCATCCAGAGCTTTTTCTCCATAATATATTGGATTTTAAAAGTATCCATGTGCTACTGGTAACAATTCACACCTTAAAAAATCAAATAGTGAAAGCAGTATGAGTGGGAATATTTCTGTGTGTTTATTAACCTCTTTGCTTTTCTCTAGATGGTATCATGGAGCAATCAGTCGGACAGATGCAGAAAACCTGTTACGTTTATGTAAGGAGTGTAGCTACCTTGTAAGAAATAGTCAAACAAGCAAGCATGACTATTCTCTTTCACTGAAGTAAGTACTTGTCAGTAAAACATAGTAAATGTATTTATAAGCCCTAACTTCTCTGGTGCCATACAAGAAAATTATCCAGTTTGTTGCTGCACTGTTTTAGCTCCAAAGGACTTCAGATGTATAGTTATATACATCTATATACTATAGATGTATAGTTTGGGACTGCTTGATGTATAGTTAGAGTCACTGAATTAGTATCTTCCTGTCTGGGGATGTTAATAGATTTTTAGTCTTCATTTGGTGTCCATTTAACTAAATAAACTTGGATTTTTTTTTTCTGGTTCTAATTTGAAACGCTCCTGCTGCTTCTGCTTTAGGCTGAATAAGAAACTGTATTGTTTGGGGATTTTATTCCTTTTGTTTTGTGTGCTCTACTGGAATAAAGCTGTACAGCACTGCTGTAGTTCTTCAAAGTAAAAAGCCAAGGATAGAGGATGAAAGATCTATAGAATTAGGAAATTAGCAGTATTCTAGTCTTAGCACTGCTCTGAATTTGCCTTACCTAGCATAGGCTGCGCGGGGTACGTTACAGATGTCTTTAACATACCATAACACAAATACATAAACAGTTGGGGTTGGAAGGGAGGATTGAAGATCATCTAGCCCAGCTCTCCCACCTGTGACAGGGTAAGTTCACTTCATTTTCTAGCTGAGGAAGATTGTCAAGGTTTTGTGTGCAGGAGAAAAAGTCCCTTTACCTTGGTATAGGCTGTACAGGTGCAAATAGAAATGTTTACTTTCTTTCCTTCATGCACGGTAGGGTCTGATGTGGAACCTAACCTTTCAGGTAGGTCTGGGGTACAGGCCAACTTGCCCTTTTCACTAGCATCACTCCTGCCAGTTTGGCTTTTATGCCATTTCTTCACAGGTCGGTTCTGAAAATACATTTTACTGCTGGGATGATGGTGATACCTGGTTGTAACAAATGTTTTTATAAATGGCACCAAAGTGGATCCTTTTTTTTATAAGTTTAAAATTCCATTCTAGAACTTGAGAAGAAAACTATTTTGTAGGAGTGTATTTTAAAACATTATTCCTCTGCTATTATTTTTGGGATCTCTCTGTAATGCAGAGGTTTGCTTTGAGTTGGAACACATCTGCTGTGAAATTGTGGTTGAGTTCCTGTTATCTCTTTTGTAATTTGATCTGTGTATACTCCAATATAGGTGTCTTCTAGATATTTTCAAACACTGAAGCATTAATCGCACAAGCTTTGGAATAAATTTTCTCTCAGGCCTAAATTTTCCCTTAAATTCTAAGTCTTGTAATATGACCTATTTTTAAAAGTATTTAACTTAATTCTTGCATCAGCCCAGTGATTTTTGTTATTCTGCCAGAGCACAACTTCCAGAGGAAAAGGTGACAGTTAAAATTATATTTTGCTGCTTTGGACAGCTGAGTTCATGCCTTTAGTATCCTTTTGTAGTCTCTTTGGACAGAACTACAGTGTTTCCATTGTCTATTAGGTGTGTTTGTGCTTCTTAGGGACCTTTAGTACCGTGTGTGAGTCAGCATTTTTTTTTCAGTTAAATGTTTCATTTCTGCTTCAGGTAAAAGTAAAAATCACACCATGATTTTGTACTGAGATTAAGTAACAGTGATTTAAAATATATTCTTCCTGTTTCATGTGACAAGCTTTTTCTAAAAACAAAACAGAAAGCAAAAACCAAACCCAAACCATTTCACTCTAGTTTTTTAGTTTTCTTTTCTCTAATAACAAGAGATTGTTTCCCAAAACACAGCAATGAGAATCTACCCAAATATTACCTTCATTTGAAAAGTGAAAAGATGTAGAACTTGCTCATTTTCTTTTGATATAGCTGAATATTTCATAATGGAAACATCTCTGAAGACCATTTTTTCTAATAGCAAGAAGCCTTTTAATGTTCTGTGGACATTAAGAGAGCCAGACAGGCATGGGGAATTTGTGTGAGATATCTGTCTGGTTCAAAATCCAAAAATTATCATTCCAAATATAGTGAGTGTGAAATAGCTTTATTGCTAAATTAAAATGTATTTGTGTATAAAACAGTCATTGAGGTAGTTTAAGTTGCACATGTCAATGTCTGTTGCTTTGCAATGGTGTAGTTTACCCAGTAAAATTTAATTGCATGTGGATTAGCTATCTCTGGGGGCATCAGAGAAGGTTTTATTGAAGTACACCTTTATGTTGCCCATCTCAGTTAGAAACAAGGAATTGGTATTGTTGGTGACAAGTGTTTGAAGCTAAAAACATCTTTCTATGGATTGGGATCCTAAGAGGCTAAGCCTCCTTGTCAGCATTGTTTAAATTCTTCACAGCAGAATAGGAAAAGAATATGATCTACCTTCCTAGAGCAAAATTATCCCAAAGCCATGAGGAGCAGCTGTACATTCGCTTGAATCTCCTCTTGTGAGCCTGAATTGTTCCCTGTGTTTCCTCTTCTCTGCATTCCTTCAGGGTTGTAGATATTTGGCTCACTCATACCCACCCACTCTTTCCTTAAACACAATTATAATTGCAGAAGTCTGGTTAAAATTGGAGACCCATACTCCTGGTAACTGTGCTGTAACCAGAAATTCCTGGCTGCTATTGAAATGCCTAGTTTCAAATTCTTTGTCTGAGACCTTGTTCTTTACTAACAAGCACAATGGTGAAAAAGGTGAAAGTAGATGTGCAAAAGAAAGAGGGAGAGCCATTTCATACTTATAAATGTTTTAGGTATTCAGCAATTACTTCAGTGAACATCAAGCTTACAGAGATGCCTTTCTGATGTAGCAATAGAACAGGATCTCAGGATGGGGTTATCGTGTTTCAGTCTTGCTCAGGGAAGACCAGGCACAAACTGGGCTTTACTGGCTAATCCTTTCAGTCAGGATTTCCCCCTCCCAAGGCTCTTGCAGCAGTGTGCACTGTGCCCACACCACTTAATTTCCTGACTCACATTTCAGTTTTGGGAAATGTGGCTGTTCTTCATTTTAGATAAGGATTATCTCACAAGTTAACTAAATGTGAGCAAAAACAGTAACAGGCATTGCTTTCTGTTCTGTTAGATAGTTCCTGCACAATCACAGCTACTGGAAGTACAGAGCTGAATTCAGAGAGGGTGGTGCCTTTTGACATCCTGATCCTGTGGACTCATAAACAGGCATGTGGTTTCCCTGAATAGCAAAGGAAACTGCAAGCTATAGATTTTTTTTTTTTGTCATTACAATCTTAGTAATTAGAAGTGGTCCTGATTTCCAAAGTTGAGTATATAAACTTTGGGTAGTTCTGGGTTCTGGATAAATGCTGGACTTGCACCTTTCTATTGATTTTTGCTCTTGGAAGTAACTCTTGTAATATTGTAAAAGTAGCAAGTTTCTTCCAGTCGTGAGATTTTTGATGTGTCTCTAAATTAGCAGTTGAATAAAAGTATTTAAAAGTGTATTACCAGTCTGTTGTTAGCCTAAACCATAATGATAAGGTCCTGGCTGTTAGCAGAAAGTATGGATTCTGTGACTTCTGTGGAAAATCCAACAAGCTGAGGATTCTCACTGCCTTCAAAGCAGGGAACTGGTTATAGAGAATGGAGCCTGGGCTTAGTAGTGATTTTCACACATTGGGTGCAAATGAGCACTTCTACACCTTGTTTGTAGGGGAAGAGATGTTTCTTTTATCATGAAGACAGTGTCTGTCAGGTGTAGAATGACAGTGTTGTGTATAATATGCTTGAAAAAGCAAAGCTGAAACAGGAAAACCAGTTCGTAGGCCAGCCTCTTAATGTCTTCTGTAAACCATTTTTCAGTTTTTTTAGTTTTTTTGTCTGGGGTTAAGCAGTGAGTTTATTTTTCAGAGGAGGTTTTATTTTATTATCTTGTTGCTGTACATTGACATGAAACATAGGCTTTGTTGAAAGTAACAGCATGTAACACAAGTTAAAATTATGAAATGGAAAATAATTTCAGAATGGAAAAATAACACAACATATATTTCCTACATTGCTAGCAATTTTCTTCTGATGATATTGCAAAGTTGCTGCTTTTTTCTTTATGCAAGTGATGTTTCATCAAAATTAATGCAGAAAATCTGTTCTGACAAAACAGTGCTTTCTACAGCAAAAATAGGGTTCAGAAGACTTGGCCAAGCTTTCTGATTGTGAACACTGAATCATATTTCAAAGCCATTAATATTTCCTGGAAAAAAATACTAGGTATAATGTCTAATTAATATTTATTAAACCTGCTTTTATCACACTTCATGCATAAGATCAAAAAAGCACATTCTGATTAACTGTCTGCCCAGTTCCTTTCCCGTCCTCACTGGGTTTTGAAAGCAGAAAGAAAATATTTGGGAGGTTGCTATTCAGAGTCTCTTGGTGTTACGGTTGTGTTGCCAAACATTTTAAACAAGGTGTGACTGACTATTAGTCATGTATCAAGTTTGTGTCTGTGTAAACATCTGTGCTTGAGAGTTCCAAAGAAATTTGGTGCAGGGATCAGAAATTAGCAATTTTCTTCTTTGAAAACAGAAGAAACTCATGGGAATGGTTGCAAAAAGAAAAGATAGGGTAGAATATTGTCTCTAGTAGCACTGTTTTGTCACTGTTTGTCAATTGAATGCAAATGTGGTGAAGAGTTATTGCAACATTTGAAAAACCACACTGACATTATGAGTTCACACAGTAACAATATCACATGCTGTACTTCAGGTCCCAACCTTCTCTTGCAAAATGCATACGTTTTATCTCTTCAAGGCTCTGGCTCTCACCAGTGTTTACCAGTGTGAACTTGGGATCACTATTTAGGTTCTTTTCTTTGAAAACCTAGGGCCTGGCAGGTTCTAATAGTTGTTGCTGAGCTGAAAAATAGGTATTCCAAAACCAGGGCTACTCAGTCAGACACTTGTTCAGGTAGACTCCAACAATGCTTCAAAAACTAAGCAGAAACTTATTTACAATCACTTCAGCCATGAAGCTTTTTTCCCTGTCATTACCTGAAATTTAAGTAATCTTTTTGCATACTAAAATCAGCGTTTGGAGGAGAAGAAGAGGGAGTGTGACTTCCAGGTTCTTTTTTGACGTGGTCCCTGTAATTCTAGTCACTGATACAGCAGCACTGGTGCTTTTAATCAAGTGCAGCTGCATTTTGCTCTTACCTGTTACTGAAGGCACTGATTCTCTGAGTCCAGCCATACCAGAAGAGGGGAGACTGTGTGACAGATTTTAGGGACAAATAGAGAAGGTGAGACAGCACAAAAAGATCCTTAGTGTAGATGTGAATTGTTTCACAGAATAGTTTACAGTTGAAAGGGTTTAATTCAAGAGCATGATTTCAAGGTGCTGAGTTGACTCTCTTCCAACTTAATTTGTTCTACATTATAGAAGGTAAGAATTGTCTGTTTTGATATGTCTACTTGCAACCAGTGACAGTTTATTTGAAAGAGGGAGGGCAGGCAGCACATTCTCAGTGCAATTTTGGACACTAAAAGAAAGTCGAAAGGGAGTGAAGGAGGGAAGTATTTGAAAACATAATCTTTGCTTTCATCCATCAGTAAGCCTGAAATAATGCTCAATTTAAAGAGTTCTGGACATCCAGAAAAGTAGCCAGGATAGAAATCAGGTCTATCACTAACAATGTGGTATTGGCTGCAAACACTAGCAAGTAAGCAAAACTCAGTTCATTGACTGAGTGTTCTTGCCTCTCGGTTCTACTCCTTTATGAACGGAAAATTTGGGTGTGAGACACTGCAAAGCTTTGAAGTCAGTTCAATGTACCTTCCAGTTGCCTAGAGAGATCTAGTTGCAAATGGACCTCTGGATAGGTCTAGTCCAGTCCCCTGCTCCAAGCATATCGGGATGCTGAGTGCTTTAGAAAACTTGTGAGGATAAAACCCTTCTGACCTGCCTTATCCTGGTTCCTGGGCTCTAGGACTCCTACGAGCAAGAAGTCCCTGTGTTCAGTGGGAGCTCCCTTGCAGCTTGTACTTGTTGACTGAGAAATTTCTGTTTTCTCTGTAACTCTCCCTTTACAGGTAGTGGATGATTGCAACCTCCATCCTACCTTTTCTTCTCCTGGAGACTAAACAGGCACAATTCCCTCAAGCCTATCCTCGTATGTCGGGTATTCCTATCCCCAGACCATGTTTAGTGGTCCTGCTCTGGATATGTTCCTGTATTGTCATCTCTTTTGTCACAGGACACCCTCTCACCAGTTACGGATGCAGCCTCACAAATGCTGTGTGAAGTCACTACTGTCTTCCAGCAGCTGGCTGCACTTTGCTGTGGAACTCAAGGCTACAGTAGGCCTTCATGGGCAGATCATTGGATCATTCTCCTTCCCACCACGTGTCCTCCCTACCATAGTTCCTTTTCTGGCCCGTTGTGCCAGAAAAGGAGCTATGGTACTTGCACTGCTGCTTGGGTTTGTTCCATCCCAAGGGCAGAAGCTATGGATTTGCCTTGTCTACATTCCATTAGCCTGCTATTCATAACTTTTAGCTCACATTCTTTTTCCCTCACAAACACTGTGGCCTTCCCAAAGGCTCACCTGTCAGGATATATAGCAGGGATTCTTTCTGTGTGAGCTTAATGACTATGTGCTACACAAACCTGAATATATACATAGGTCCTTCTTGGGGAAGCAGCAGCTGTCTGTCGTGAATACATGGCTTGTAGCAATTTGTTCATACTATGTGCATTGTCTTCCTGTTTAAAAAAGGCTTGTGCCTTTTCCTTCTCTGCACTAAAGTGTGCTTAAAAGATTGTTCTTCAGTCCTTGCCATACTTCTGAAATTAGCATGCACCTGATTCCAATAATGTATCTTCACACTTTTAAGTCATTTTGTGGCAAAGGAGATTCATAGTCAGCTGAAGAAAGAGAGCAATACATCTGTCCTCACAATAAGTACTTAAAGATGTCACTCTTATTTAAGAGAAATAATTTAGAGATTAATTATGACTTGAAAGATATATTTTCCCACAAAGAAAATGATATTTAAAGCACAATCTTAAGCATGTAGAGCCATAATTACAGTGCCTGCCATAGTTTCTGCCACACCAGGTTTCTCTTCATCAGAGAATTGTTGAATACATCTGAAAGATACGAGCTTGGTTATGATACAGGCACTTACAAAGGGAACACTGCACCTGCTGACTAGAACGTGGCAGATTTTAGAGAAGCTGGTTTTAACATAATTTCTTTTCCTGCTGCAGCTTTTCTGTGTCATCTTGAGTTGGGTTTTTTTGCTGACTCAGACCAACTCCAATTTTAACACTACTGTCTCTGCCCCTGGACACACCTAGAAGAAACAATGGCTTGGAGCCAGAAGGTTAGGGATTGGGACATCAAACAAGCTGTAAAAACCTTCTAAGCCTCATTTAACATCTTGACTTGTAGAAGCTGTTCTTTGCACTTGTGTTGCTCTGGCTGAACTCGACACTCTTGAAGTAGCCTGTATGTATTGTTAAGACAGCAGACACTCAAGGGTCACTTTTGGGAAGAGCTGAGGCCAGCTTTACCTCTGGTGCTGTATGGCACTGGGGGTGCTACCCATCAGAGTGGAATTCTGTTGGACAGGTTGCTTTGCCAAGAGCAGGCAGGGCAATTCCATGAGTTCTGTGACACTCTTCTCCTACCTGTGTAATCATGAGCCTTCCCTCAAAGAGAGTGCCTGCAGAAAGACCGCAGTACAGCAGCCTTTGCTCAGTAGAGTGCTCATTCTAAGTGCGTGAACCTTGGGACCATGCTCTCGTGGAATAGTTTTCCCTCCTGAAGCCACCAGATTGTGCACAGAGATCTGTTCTGGACAGTTACTGCCCAGGTGGAATGGGTTAAGGTCTGCCCTGAGGCATCCACAGGTAACCCATCCAGGGTAGAACAGGACAGGTCTTGTCTTGCCTAGCTGAGCAAGGTTCATGGCCTGCTTGTGCCTACGAAGGGACCCTCAGGCCTCTGACAGGCCAACACCACAGATATTTGGTTCCAGAAGTAACAACTGGCTGTAGTGAAAATAAGTGTTCACAGGAAAATATTGAAGGGGCTGGAGAGAGGGGCCATAGGAAGGAAATGGATTGTCTTCTGGCACACCTCTGGATCACTTTCTGTGTGACACAGCTGTGCATGTGGATCAAGGCAGCACATGTGCTGAAAACAAAATACTACTTTAGGCTGCCTTTATGATGAACTGTCCTTGGGGGTTTGCATCTAGCAGTTGGAGACTGTCAGTCTGGCCACTGTTTTGGCCTGTCACCCAACAACTACTGGCATTTTGTCTTTTTACTTTCCCCTCCATAAGGAGAGCTTGTTGTGCTACTGTGAGCCTCTTCCCTATGCACAAGCATGAACTTAACACTTTGCTTTCCTTGCAGGAGCAGTCAAGGTTTTATGCATATGAAGCTGACGAAAACCAAAGAGAAATACATCCTGGGTCAGAACAGCCCTCCCTTCGACAGTGTTCCTGAAGTCATCCACTACTACACTACAAAAAAGCTGCCTATCAAAGGAGCAGAACACTTGTCCTTGCTCTACCCTGTGGCTGTACGGACTCTCTAATAACCTAGTCTCACCCCTTCCTGTGGATGGGAGGTGAGAGGTAAGCTGGGTTGCACAGAATTCAGAGCTTGAGTCTATGATGGAGAGAGGCAGCATTTAGTCTTGTGAATGTGGGCTCTCTTCAGAGTTGTCTATGGGAGTGTGTGTGATACATTTGTGCTGCAGCATGCCTCTAGAATTGTATTGCTGCATAAGAGAAAGAACAGTAACTTTAGTGCAAGGAGAGCAGATAACCTTCCCAGACCTTCTATGTGAATGAAAGTGCTTCCCAACAAAAGTTCTTCCTTCATGTTTTGAGAAGAATCGACAGTTCTTCTCAGCAGTAAAAAGCCAACAACTTGTATTCTCTTGCTACCCTGAGAAACTTCTCCATGAGAAAGAGTAACCTTACTCTGAGGGACCCTAGGGTGTTCTTGATGGGCCTGAGAAGGAGCTGCTTGGCAAGCAAGTCTCTGGCTCTGGTCACATGGCTTGATGGGTTTGGGATTTTTTTAATGCAGTTTCTTGGGGTAGTCAAATATTGAAACTTCTGTTAGACACACAATCTTTA
The DNA here is from genome assembly GCA_013397555.1 of Urocynchramus pylzowi. Taxonomy (NCBI): domain Eukaryota; kingdom Metazoa; phylum Chordata; class Aves; order Passeriformes; family Fringillidae; genus Urocynchramus; species Urocynchramus pylzowi. Next base: position 175,121 of record VZRH01002014.1, read on the forward strand.
AAATAGTTTTGTGAGAGCAAATCATGGTCAATTACTTATGAATAGGGGATGTAATTAAACAGTAGCTTGTTATATATTTTTATCCTTTTTGGTACAATAATCTCTTAATGTTTACTGTCTTCATTTGCAAGTTTCATTTGTAGGTACAGGCAGCTAATTCTGTTTGGGGCAGTTACACCATAATGTTTTAAGTAGTTAGGATAAGTAATTTTGATATGTGGGTTAGTATTTATGCATGAGGGTGGTCAAAGGCTTTTATAAAGCTTTAGTAGGCAAAATCTTCACTTGCTCATTCATCTGGATCAAACAGCTGTCCTACTGATGTAGCAGGCTAACATGTGTATCACACTGCCTTTCCACAAGATGGCTTTTGCAGCTGTGAGAACTGCAGTATGTAGCAGAGCAGAATTTTGTTTTTCTGGTCTGCCAATGCATTCTTAAGGCACAGCCCCGTTGGCACATCCCTTCTAGCCAGTGCTCTTTTTCACCATGAGCAGAAGCCTGCCTCCTGCTTTATTTCAGTCACTGTCAGCCAGAAGCACTGGGGAAGCTGCTCTGTATCTTAGTCCTGCCAACTCAGTGCCCATCCACTTGGGACATGGGACATATTTTCTACATTCTGTGTGCTCATTCAGTGAGATAAGTGAAAAATTATAATTGTATGCAAGCTGGAAGTGGGGAATCTATAGCCTTATAGTCCTCATGTTGTGCCATCTCCCACATATGTCTAGAATGTTGTGAATTAACCCATCAGCTGGTATAGTAGCAAACTGGTTATATGCAGGTTATGTATTTTACAGACAGCAATAGGACTGTGAAATTGTGTGCTATTTAATTCAGCTTTCTTAGCTACTACTATTTTTTTATGTATGCTTAGAAAGAAGTGCAAATCTGAAAATTGTGATGGAATAACCACTTACTGCCTGTAAAAGTAGCTCTTCATGGTATTGCCTAATCTGTTAAGAACCTCAAGGATGACCCATATACTCTCGCTGGTGCTAAATACTCTGTTTCCTTTTAAGTCTGCCTTATTCTTTAAATGGCATCCAATGCAGATTGAACAGAAGTTGGTCATATGTGTGTGAAGAACCCAGTGTCATTCTATGCAGCCATGGTAGTGGGTCAAACTGTCTGTCTCACCCAGAATCAGAAGCTGCATTGAAATAGGTTTTCCAGTTTTCTGAGGAGGGTGGCTCAGTGGAGGACAAAGAGACAGCATTCCTCTCCGAGTGAAAACAAACATCTCCTTTTCATGTACTTGATGCCTTGAGAAGGCTGACCTGGAACAGAGGCTCAACAGAGTTAAAGATTAAAGTAGGTATTTATTAAAAGGCCTTAAAGGATGCACCTTGTGCAGTGTAAGAGCCTGGCCAGGGCTACACCCAAGATGAACCCAAAATGGTCACAAAATAGTCAACCAGACACAACTTCTCACACTTTCATAAGTTTTGGTCCATTAGCATATTGGAGTTAATTGTCCAATTACAGGTTTAGGTTATGAAGTTCCATCCTCCTTGTTTTCTCTCTTCAATTCGCCATTGTTAATACTTTTTGGGCCTGGAGCTTGTAACAGTTGTCCTTGGTCAAGCTGGAAAAGGAATTGTTTTGTCTACCTACCTTGTGAAGAGAACTTACAAACACTTAAAACGAAGCTCAGAGCTACACCCTAAAGCAGCACAGAATCTGAAAAATATGAAAGCTAAAACTTAAGGCATCATATTCACCTACCTGCTTTTTTTTTTTTAAAGTCTTTACTCTCTTAACATCACCCAACTGACAAGGGCATACAGGCACTTTTAAGTTAGCATAGTCTCTCACCAGAGTAGGAGTTTATGAAGGTGGCAGAGTTCACACAGATTAGGAATCAGGTGACATCTGCTCTGAGTCTTGAGCTTTGTGGGCTCGAGCAACACTATCATGCCCTTTGGGACAGAAATATGTGTTATTTCTTCTTTTGCGTGTTGAATCCGGCATGATTATGTTCCATAGTCTGTTTTTCTTCTTTAAAGGGAAAAAATAAGCATGCCCCTACTCTGTCTAACAGCAATTACCAGCTGAAACCAATAGCGTCATTAACCAAGGCCTTGTCTGGCTTCCTTAAGCACTTTTTCTTTAATTCATGGGGATAACTATTGTACCAGACCTTTCTTGTCATGGGTCTGATCAAAAGTCAGATGAAGCCAGCAAGTGCCATTTTATTGCTGTCTGCAAATTTTGGGTTGGGATCCATTGTTTCATACAAATTATGTGAATGTGCATCATACAAATGGGTTTACTGCTTATTACAGCTTCAAGGTTCTTGGTTCAGTAAGAGGAAATCATCTCAGAACGTTTTGGTTGTCCATGGGAAGGTTTTTTTATTATTTTTCTAAAGGACTTTTAGAAAGTACTCAGTAATTGCAGAATAAATAAAACCAGGATTTTGTTTGCACTGTAATGTTGTCTCTGTTTATTTAAGTGATTGTATGATATTTTTCCAGTGAAGGAATATTCTTCCCAGATTTTTTAATGTACAGTGAAAATGCGGTGTGTTAACAGTGTGTAGTATTGCGTATAGGTGGAAGATCTTGTAGTGATCATGCCTATATTGCACATTAAAAGTTTATTTTAAAAAAAAATATAAACCTCTCCCTTTTTTTCCTCTGATGGTCCTTGTGTACTGATTGTCATGGATAGTTAATAATTGAAGCAGCCTTTTAGAACAACTTGTGTTTATTTGTCTCAACTGTGCTGTGAAAGTAATCATTAGGTTGTAATTTGGAGTCTGGAAAATCATATATCTCAGTTCTACCCTAATTCTCTTGATCATGTGCACCTTTACAAGGGCTGACACGGGTCGGGTGCATGTGTGAATGATATTGCTGGTGGTGTCAAAGGAATCCAGTTATTGCTGCTTACAACATAACACTGGTGAGTCACTTTTTGCAGTCTTTGTAAGAGGTGTTAATTAGGCTTTTATTTTGATGAGTATTTCACAGCATGGTGAAGGCTGTGAACATCTGTATGATGTGTAGGAGAGCTTTAGTGGCCAAGGTTGCATTTTGCCGCTCCTTCCATAATTGGAAAATAAGTCAGGTTTGTGGAAGTACACGCATCACCATTGTTTGTCTACTTGAAAGCAGATTATTGTCTTACTTTGAAATTAAGTCTTCAGAGAGAGGATGCAAAGCACAGAGCTGAATTAAGTGCAAAGGTACAAAACAGACATTTTCAGCTTCTCAAAGAACATGGCCTGAATCTATACTCTGAGGAAAATGCTTACTGCTTGGAGGATGACACATTTGTGTGCTTCTTCTCAGCATTCCATTGGGTTTTGTGCTTTATCTTGATGCCGTGGCTCAAGCTGGCAACACAAACACCATGTGGCAATGTTGGTGGAGTCCACAAATGATATCTTTTATCCAGGCTCTGATTCTATTTTGACACTGCTACACTGTACTCTGGTGGACTCAGTCCTCTTCTGCTGTAAGTTATTCATGCTGTCCTTGGGTGGTGCCTCAAGTGGTGCCTGAGCAAAACAAGTAAGGTCTTAACAGAATTTTAAATAAACAGATTAAAGACCTCACCTACACACTACTCTACTCTCCCTGTAGAGAGGGTAAAACAAAACAGATTTGGAACAGAACTGTCTGTACTTCTGGTATGAGCAAGGGGTAAAGGAAATAGGAGATTCAGCTGATTTTTCATACATTTTTTCTTTTTTAATGATCTACAATGATCCCATATAAAATCCAATTTTCTGCAGCATGTGATTTCCCATCTTGAGCCTTGAGCTTCCTCTGTGAACAAGGTATGCACAATCTGGAGATAATGGGGTGACTTCAGTGCTCTGCACCTTGTATTTAGTTCAGTGATAAGATTAGACCAAACATTGCCTTTGCTTTCAGGGTCCCTGAATTGCATTTGTTGCTGCTGACAATTCCAACAAGCTTGGTAAAGCTTGTTGGCAAGTTGATTATATTAACCTATTCCCCAAGTCTGCCTCCAAGAAACAATGGTTCAAACCACAGTAGAAATATCAAGAGGATGGCTAGAAATCTGCTGAGTTGCATAAGCCATGGGGATGACTGAAACATGATGATTACATGAAATTGTTATATAGGAAGAGTTACAGGATTGTTTATAGAGTATTGGCTAGATTGTGTCAGGTAGTATGGGCGGGGCCTGGCTGAAATTTAGCTGTGAAAGAATAGAGAAGGATAAGGTAACCTTTACAAGTAAACAGCTTGTTAACTGCTGTGAAAGTTGTAAAAGTGTCATGGAGAAAGTGTGGAGCTACTTTCAGAAAAGGCAGACACTGAATGGCAGTGAGGCAAGAGCCAAGTGTGAGATGCTGAGAGGACTTGAATACAGGAACCAAGGCATTCTCTAGCAATCTGTAATGGATATTGTCCACGGTCTCTCAAGAGAGATACAGAAGGTACCTACAAGACGTAATCCAGACAAAGAGATTATGAGGAGAGACTAAAGAAACTTGATGAGGATCCAGAGAGACTCAGAAGAGACCTCAAACAAAACCCTGGGGAGGAAAAAAGGAGAATTCAGGAATGCTTTGGGAGAAATACAAGGGACCCTGCATCCTTAGAGAATGCACATGGTAAGGCTGGAACTGCTTCACTGACCCTCCTGACTTCCCTCCCAGACTGTGTGGTCTACCACATAGGACAAGGAAGTAACATTAGGAACTACTACACTGATCAAACCAACTTCTCTTCTGGACTGTCCTGTGGAACAGGAAGGTCTTGTTTTTCATGGTTGACATCACAGATATCCATGTCTGAAATGTTTTTGGATCTGACCTCATTTAGACTCTGCACTTTCATTTAAACTTTTACTGCAAAAACCAGCCCTGTACTATTTCTTATTAATTAATTATTGTTAATTAAATATAAAGTTATGTGATATAATCGTGTTAAATTATTATAATAAAAGGATTCCAGTTAGTAACTTTGTATGGCCAGGATGGACCACGGTTTCAACCTGAGTATTACCAGTTCTGTGAAAATAAGGGCCATGTAAACAGTGTCTTTGATTTTTGTTGTTTGTTCCTAATCTCCTTTCAGCACAAATGTAGTAAACTTTCCTCTGAAATCACCTTATTATCTACCTCCAGTAATTAGATCCATTCAGAGAGAGGGCAGCCTATAAAATCTTGTCATCTGTCTGTTGTTTCTGCACATTAAGACTATTTTTATTTCCATATAAACATATCTATATGGAATCATTTAGGTCATCAAGTCCAAAATTTAACCTAAGGCTTCCAAATCCACCCCTTTTAAATGCCATATCTTTTAAATATCTCCAGACAGTGGACTGAACCACTTCCCTGAGCAGCCTCGTCTATGACTGATAGCCCTTTCAGTCAAAGGGCTATTATTTCAGCCCTTTGAACAATTATTATTTCCATATTAACACAGTCTAAACCACCAATGGTGCAACTTGAGGCTGTTTCTTCTCTTCTCATTTGTTGGGAGAAGAGATTGATCCCCACTTCACTGAAGCCTCCTTCCCTGTAGTTGCAGAGTTGAAGTTTCCCTGAGTCTCCTTTTCTACATGCTTAACACACCCAGTCCCANTTGGGAGAAGAGGTTGATCCCCACTTCACTGAAGCCTCCTTCCCTGTAGTTGCAGAGTTGAAGTTTCCCTGAGTCTCCTTTTCTACATGCTTAACACACCCAGTCCCATCAGCTGCTCTTCACAGGATTTGTGCTCCAGACCCTTCACCAGCAGCTCCATTGCCCTTCTCTGGCCACACCCCAGCACCTCAATGTTCTTTTTGAAGTGAGGGGCCCAGAACTGGACACAGAACTCGAGGTGTGCCCTCACCAGTCCCAAGTACAGGGGGACAATCACTGCCCTGGTCCTGCTGGCCACACTGTTGCTTATACAGGCTGGGATGCCATTGGCCTTCTTAGCCACCTGGGCACACTGCTTCTTTGTGTTCAGCCAGTTGTCAACCATATCACTCCCAGGTCCTTTGCNAAGTGAGGGGCCCAGAACTGGACACAGAACTCGAGGTGTGCCCTCACCAGTCCCAAGTACAGGGGGACAATCACTGCCCTGGTCCTGCTGGCCACACTGTTGCTTATACAGGCTGGGATGCCATTGGCCTTCTTAGCCACCTGGGCACACTGCTTCTTTGTGTTCAGCCAGTTGTCAACCATATCACTCCCAGGTCCTTTGCTGGACAGCTTTCCAGACACTCTGCCCTCCATCTGTTATGCTGAGTGAAGTTGTTGTGATCCCAGGGCAGGACCTGAGACTTGGCCTTATTGAGTCTCACACCATTGGCCTCAGCCCGTCAATCCAGCCTGTCCAGATCCCTCTGCAGAGCCTTCCTGCCCTCCAGCAGGTCAACACTCCCGCCCAGCCTGGTGTTGTCTGCAAAATGACTGAGGGTATGCTCAGTTCCCTCATCCAGATCAGCTGTTAAACAAAACTGGCTCCAGTACTGACCCCTGAAAAAGCACTTGTGACCAGATGGATGTAGCTCCATTCACCACCACTCTCTGGACCTGACCATCCAGACACTTTGTTACCCAATAAACAGTGCACTCACCCAAGTCATGAACAGCCAGTTTCTCTGGGAGAATGCTGTGGGAGATAATGTCAAAGGCTTTGCTCGAGTCAAGATAGGCAACATCCAAAGCCTTTCCCTCATCTGTTAAGTGGGTCACCCTGTCATAGGTCAGGTTGGTCAAGTAGCACCTGCCTTCCCTAGATCCTTGCTGGCTGGGCCTGATCCCTGGTCGTTTTGTACGTGCCATGTGATGGCACTCAGCCTGATCTATTCCATGACCTTCCCCAGGCTGACAGGCCTATAGTGCCCCAGCACCTTACAGATCTTTCTTCCAGCCCTTGTAGAAGGGCATCACATTGGCCAACTTCCAGTCTCCTGGGACCTCCCTGGTCAGCCAGGACTGCTGCTAAATTATTAAAAATTACTCAATGAGCTCTTCTACCAGCTCCCTCAATATCCTTGAGAGGAACCCATTTGGCCTCACAGACTTGTGTGTGACTAAGATGTGTAGCAGATTGTTAATTTTTTACCCCTGGATTATTAGGCCATCGTTCTGTTTCCTATCTATGTCTTCCAGATCACCAGATGTATTGATAGAAACATTTTGTCTTTTACCGTGGTGGCCAAATTAACTTCTAGTTGGGCTTTGGCCCTTTAAATTTTCTCTCCACACAAATTTGGAACTTGGTAGTCTTCCTGAGTGGAGACCCACTTCTTCCAAAGGTCATAAACTCTTTTCTTTACTGAATTACAGCCAAAATTCTCTTGTTCAGACTCGTTTTCTTTCTCCCTCATCCCCACATCCACCTGCCAAATGTCTTTTGGCATTCAGGGACAGTACGTCTGCACCTTTAAGATTTTTTTCTTCAAAAACTGCTAGCCTGCCTAGATTCCTTTGTTCTTCAAGAATGCACAGAATCATAGAATCCTTTAGGCTGGGAAAGACCTCTGGACCATTGAGACCAATCTTAGACTGATCACCACCTTGTCAACTAGACCATTGTACCATGTCCTATGTCCAATCCTTTCATGAGCACCTGCAAGGGTGGTGACTTCACCACCTCCCTGGGCAGCCCATGCCAATGTTTAACAACCCTTTCCATCAAGAAATTCCTTCTGATATCCAGTCTGAACCTTCCCTGGCAAAGCTTGAGGCTGTGTCTTCTCATCCTGTAATTAATTGCCTAGGAGAAGAGGCCAACTCCCAACTAGCTACAACTTTCTGTCCGAGATTTTTAGAACAGTAAGGTCACCCCGAGCCTCCTTTTCTCCAGACTAAACAACCCTAGGTCCCTCAGCCTCTCCTAATAGGACCTCTATACCTTTCTCCAACTTCACTGCTCTTCTCTGGACTCACCCCAGCATCTCAATACATTCTTTGAAGTGCCTTCCAAGAGACTCTGTCAACTAGGCCAAAGGCTTCCCGACAGAAGTCCAAGCTGGTAGTTCTAACCACATTCTTTAATTCTATTGTTTCATGATTACTATGGCCAAGACATCCTTCAGCCATTAGCTGCACCAGTTTTACTGCATTTAGGGCTGTTCTTCACCTCTGTTAAACAAATTAAACTGTCCCTTCCCTTACTTGACTTTCGTGCTGTCACCATGTGGCTGCCTGAATAATTCTGATTTCAAGGTTCTGAGAATTGGCTGAATGAAAGAGTTTGAGTTGCAGAGTCCAGTGTCTGCTCTGTCACTAATAGGAGCTCTTGTGAAGAAAACTGAAGGCGAGAGCATGCTCCTATGGCACTTGGAAGCTGCATTTAAGCTCAGATTTTGCTACTGACCCCTACCTGTGCTACTCTGTAGTATCTTCGCTTCTGTAATTCATTGCCTTGTACCTCGTTGATTCTGACCCTAATTCTGACACATCACCTTGGTTTTCAGGCTTAGCCTCAGGCTTTCTACATTTCTGTGCACCTGCTGGACTGAGACTGACTTCCTGGCTCAGAATCATGCCAGAAAAAACAGACAAACAAACAAAAAATAACTCTGCATCTTGCTCCAGCTGTAGTTTTTGTTTCTATAGAGGTCATGTGAAAATAGAGCTTGACCGCAAGAGATATTATTCTGGGATGGCCAAAGCTGCTGAACTGCTCTGTTTTTTACACATTGAGCTGCCAAGTGCTTGCATGTACATCCTTCCTTCAGGTTTTGCATCTTCATTTACAGCTGTGGCCACCCAGTGTCTGCAGAAGCAGGCTGGCTCATGGGCAAAACAAAATTTTTCTGCTTTTAAAGAAATGACATGCTAACCAAACCCCGATCAATTATAGTGGGGACTATTATGATTTCTTAATTTACTTTTTTATCTATGCTAAATCCTAACTTAATGTTCATCATATAATTATTTTTCTCCATATTGAATTTTCTTGTTACTGAATCCTAGAATTTTAGTTATTTCAACAACAGCAACAATGAAAATGGAAAATGTGTTTGGCCTGCTTGTGCTCATTTTGCTTTTCATGTTTGTCTCTCCAGATGCATTTCTTCTTTCCTTCCTTCCTTCATCTTAATCTCCCGTTCCTCCTCCTTTTGCCTACTTACTTGAAAAACTGAAATCTTTTCTGTCTGAAAATATTTTCTTTTCTGAAATCTGTCAAATATTTTGGTTTGAGTCTTGAAAAATTAAAAAAAAATATGAACATTTTGATGCAAATTGAAATTTTGTGGCCACTCCCAGCATATTTGGTCTTGATGCAGCCAGTCAGACAATGCAGTCCCCAGGACTCTGAAGGGGCAGAAGGGGATAGGGCTGTGTTTTCTGTCTGCCCACTGCTGGATTACAGGGAAGGTCCTCCAACCTTGTGAGGATTGAGCACACCCCAGCTTGGCCTGAGGTGGGGCCCTGTTCAATACAGAGACAGAGCATAAGGAAACTCCTCCAGAAGTGGATCCCTCACACAGGCAGGCAGTGATCCAATTTTCTGTAGGCTCACATTCCCCTGTCCTCTCAGCCTTAGATCCTCCTGTTCCCTGCTGCTGTGTCTCTATGGGACACAACTGCGGGCTGTGCAGAGACGCACTCCTTCGATAGGGAGTGCAGGAAGAGGGAAGGAAGATTTCCTTCAATCCCATTCTGGGTCTGTGGGACTGAGGTACAGTGGGGAATCAGCTCACACTCTCTTTTCCTGGGAACACAGCTCCCTCGTGAGGCAGACTTCAGCAGGGCCGTTTGAGGCTCCAGGTTCCTCTAACTAATGGGATGTTGCTGCAAAGCTACGTGCAACACCAAGGAAGCAGACATACCCATCAACTCTCAGCACAGGTACAACTGGCAGAAGATGTGTCTTGTGAGAGGTGAGGCTGGGGAAAGGAGGGCTAGATCCTGCTGTTTTCCAGGGAGCCTGGGTGCCCTGCTGCTCACTAGCCCTGCTTTGCTCTGCTAGTCCCAACTATTTTCTCAACACCAAAACAACTCTTAAGACTCTGCTACTTAATTCCTTACAAATCAAACCACAGACTCCCACCCCTATAAACCCTGCTGCCCACCTAGCACGCTTTTTTATCCCACCTGTTGCTGTCGTGGATGTATGGTAAGTGTTCAGGGGGGTCATTTTGGTGACTCTGCAGCTCTGATTAGTCCATGACAAATGGTAGGACTGTGGTTCCGGCCTGGTGCAGTTCATTCCAGGTGTACTGACACCCTGTCACATGAAAGCAAATTTTTGCTTCTGCTGCCAAAGGAATTGAGAAAAAACCATTGATAATGTCTGTTGTAGCATACCACTTGTCTGTCCTAGACTGCAGCTGACATAGGGACTCCAGCATATCAAGTATAGCAGCACTCAGCAGAGTGACATCTTCATTCAGGATACAATAGTCCCTGTTAATTTTCACCCTCCACCAGACTTTTGCATGGGCCATATGAGATATGTTAAAGACACTGGTCATTCTTTGGGTCTCCAATGGGAGAATCAGCCTGCAGGTGGGAGCCAGGGAGTCTCAGTTGCTGCAGTATCACTATTGGTGCACTGGCATGGCAGCAATCAGCCATTCATCCACCAACTGTAAGGCCACAACAGAGGAATGTTCTGAGAGGCCAGACAAGCTAGTCAGCTGTTTAACCTTCTCCATATTCATGATGGCTACACTGAAAGCTCATTGGTGCCCTTTTGGGCCCTTGAAGTACGCTGTCCTCAGATAATCTATGCCAAGGATACATGAGGCCTTCAGTGCTGTCCAGAATGAAGTGTTTTTGCCACAAACCCAACTATATCAGTTAGTAGTATTAAACCCCTCACGTAAGGTTGAACAAAAACTGTGGAAGTCCATGCAGTAAAACCACCAACATCAATCGCAGTGAAGAGGAGGTGTATTCCCTCATTCTGTCTGCAAGATAACTCCCCCAGCATAGTTAAGTGCACAATGTTTGTGTTAACATGCTCCAAAGCTCAACAGAATGAAGAGGTATTCAGTGCAGCCAGCCAGCTTCAAGACACAGAAACCTGCCGATTAATAACTGCTATAGCTATAGCATGCTCAATTCAGAGCTCCCATTCGCTCAATCCACATGCTGGATGCCAAAAAGGATTGTGGTTGGGTTGACCTTGGCTGGATGCCAAGTGGCCACAAGCAGCACTTTCACTCAATAGGACAGGGGAGAAAATAAGATTAAAAAACTCATGGGTTGAGATAAAGGCAGTTCAATGAAGAAAACCCAAGGCTGTGTGTGGAAGCAAAGCAAAACAAAAATATTTATTCTTTTGTTTTCATCATCAGGTGGTGTCCTGGGAAGCAGGGCCTCAGTATGTCTAGTGATTCCTTTGGAAGACAAACGCCTTAATAACAAATCCCTCCCATGATCCTTAATGTCTGGTTTTGGTTTTTTTTTGCCAAGTACAACATCACATAATATAAAACATCCCCTTATATTATGAAATATCCCCTTTTATTTGTCCTGGACATGTGTGCTCCCACACTCTTGCCCACCTCTAGCCTACTGGCCGTTGGATGAAGTATGAATAAACAGCCTTGATGCTGCTTGTGCCCGTTCAGCATGACCAAAATACTGGTGTGCTATCAACACTGTTGTAGCTGTAAGTACAAAGAACAGCTCTGTAATGGTTGCTACCAGGAAAGTTGACTCCATCCCAACCAGACCCACTCACTATGCTCGTCTGTGAGTCCAGTGTCACCCAGCTGCAATCAGAATCCCATCTCCTTCCGCTTCATCCCTGCAAGGTTAGGGAAAGCCCTGTCCTCTGCCATTCCATACTGACCCTCACACAAAACTTTCCCCATAGCAGAGGAGGAGGCATTGATTCCTCCTTCCTTGGCTACACACAGCTGACAATTGTCACTGCTGGTCACTCTCCATTGTGCTTTGCTCCCCAAGCCCAGGGAGTAGGGCACCAACCCATAAGACCTCCCTGTCCCAGCCATGAAAGTTTGTTCCTCTGCCTCCTAAAGGGCCTAGGGTTGTCTTCATCAGACATCTGCTTGCCCAAGAGCCTTCTGTCCCTAGGCCATTTTTTGAAAGATGCAAAGACTGCAGCAGGGATGAGATCTGGCTCTCTAGCAGGCCACAGCAGGTCAGTCCTCGTGACTGCCAGCAACTCCAGCAGTGAGAACAGGGTTACAGGTTTTGTATCTGCTCTGGGGAACCTCAGTGTACAGCTGCCCAGGCTTTCAGCAGAGGTGTGCCTTGGAGCAGCTGCCAGGTTGCAGACAAAGTGGCAGATTTTCTCTCCCTGGGCTCTGTTGCCCATTGCTGAGGTACAGCCAGCAGCTGTTTGTGAGCCTTCTGTGAGCTGGCTTACCTGCCTCAGTCAGGTCCTGGCATCTCTTCATTGATGGAGATGTTTCCACTCAGGCAGTTTGCACCTGCCTCATCCCAGTGCCAGGGAATACTCCACAACCTTGGGCTCCCTCTGAGGAAGAAAGCACAGGCGGGCACAGATGAGGGCGCCCAGCCAGGCAGTGCCCTGAAGCTCAGACCTTAGCCCTGCCTCTGTGGTGTCTCTGCTCTCCATTCTCTTCTGTGAAGGCAGCATTTCCACAGGAACACACTGAGAGCCCAACAAGCATCCCTCTTTGTCCTGGGCCACTGCCCAGCTGCTTTGGGATAGTACAGTGCTAGCTGGCCCTTCCAAAGCTGTGATTCACCTGGAATCCAGGCCTGGAAGTGCTGAAGATTTGGGGCCTGGATCCCAAAAGGAACCCCTGAGGTTCCAGTGCCAGTGCTGACTCCATCACCCACCTCACAGTTCCAATTCTGCTGAGAAGGAAATAGCGACTGCACTTCCTGTGTCAGGAAGAAATATTTCTCAGTCCTGGAGCTGCTTTGTTGAGCATTTCACTCTGTGATCCTTGCAACCTAATGCTACCCAATGCAATGGGGACAGGTTCTTTTAAGGATCATTTGGAGAATTAGAATGGGTCACAATGTTGTAATTACAATTAGATCTTTATCTTGAGTCAATTTCAGACAGAAAATCTTTTGGAAACTCTACAGTAGCATTCCAGATAACTTCAAGCATAGCAGAAATACTTAGAACAGTTGTTTCAAGTTCAACAGTACCTGAAGTTGAAAAAATCTTTTGAAATTTTGTATTTTTGAGTCAATTACTGAGTATGCAGGTAATTTACTCCTGAGTCCCACAGTGTAATCACATGTAGAAAGAAAAATAACTGTATTTTATTGGCTTTGAGCAGTGATTAATTTAAGTGGAATTGGGTCATGTGACTGACTAAAATATTGGAGGGCATGTAATTTCATTAGGGAAGCTTTATGACTGAATTGATTTAAAAAACACAGAATGGAGAATATGTTCCAAACTGAAGACTGTGATTTTTCTCAGATGGTGAAAGTTGCCTTTCTTTATGGAAAAGCAATTGTCTTGATTTTTACATTGTTTTCAACAAATTTTCACGAAGCCATAGATGTTTTCCTCTTTCATCAAATATCTGTTACTTGCAGTTCATTTTCTGCTAGAATATTTTTTCCAGTTTAAATTATTGTAAGCATCATGGGGGAGGGGGGGGAATTAGTGAAAATGTTATTTGCAATAATAAAAAAAGTATCCAGCTTAAGATTTTCTATCAAAATAGAGGAATCATTCATAAAAAAATTCTAATAATGAGTTCTTAAAATTGGGAAGGTCATCTAATAAAAAGTACACATATGAAAGTGCTAGGTAGGAGAAGTGGTTTAAGGAAGGATTGTTACAAAGTCTGCCTTTTTGGCAGAGACCTTTGTGAATTCAGGAAGGATCCAGCGTAATATTAGCTTTAAAACCCAGCCTCTAGAATCCAACTAGAAAACCACAGTATGTCAAAGAATTGTTGCAATCATATATAAAGAAGATGTGGAAAAGTAAGTTAATTAAGAATAGCTTTTTAAAAGCAGGTACTTCAGTGATGTAACAGAGAAGTTCAGATGTTGTGAGAGCTTCACAAGATTTGGTGCTTGAAGGAAAATGTCAAAGATGGGATGTTTGCGGTGGTTTGACGAGGAAGGAAGTTTCTTGGGAAGGTGGTGGTCAAACCAATCAGTGGCCAGAGGTGAATATTGGCACCTGGGGTGGCCACTAGGAACCTGGACACGCCTTTGAAAACACACAGGGGTTAAAAGCAGAGCATTCCCAGGGGAACTTCCTCTTTGGGTCCAGCGAGGGATCAGACCTGACCTCCCTTGCCCAGCTCCGGCTGGGTGGGGGAGGGGGTGAGCCATGCGGCCGGCCAGGGCTGAGGTAGGCCAGGCCGGAGCCCTGAGGGACCCTGGGGTGCTTTGGGCAGGCCCCCCCCCAGAGAGAGAGGAACGGAGACAGTCTGTGCCAGCTCCAAGTGTGATATCTGTGCTGGCACCTCGGGCTGAGGAGGAGAAGGGGGAGGGCAAGGAATGAAGCAGGTGCCCAGCCGCGGTCAGCCAGCTGTGGGAGTTAGATGTTCTGGCAGACAGCGGCTGAGATTTTTAACCCCTTCCTGGACAATGGAAGCCACAGAAGCACTAATCCTCCCTAATCTGAAGAAGAGAGAGAGCTAGATGGAAATGAGCAAGTGGAGAGAAAGTTCGAGTACGTAAGAAAATGTCAGCAGAGGATGGGAAGCGTCCTGGATGGAGGAGATGATTGGAGTGGCTTTTAGCTGGACTTTTCTCTTGCATAGCCACGGGACAGAGCCTATTTCTTTCTATAATTCAGAGACTGTTTCCGGGGGGAGGCGATGGCTGGGAGCCACGAGGAGTGCAGTGTGTCAGAGGAAGATGTGGAAGGAACAGAGATGGATGAGGAGATCTCTGTTCCTGAGAGCCCCAGGCCCCAGGGGAAAGAATATGGGGGGGACTGCTGTCCCAAATGTGAGACTGTCACTCTTCTGGAACTGGGCCAAGCATCCTTAAAAAAGGACACCCAAGAAGCAGTTTGGATCCATGGTCAGTGGTGAGAGCACTGAACATGGAAGGAAGATTTGCACCCTGGCAGATTTTCCCTGGATGGCTGCCAGGTGTGCCGATGGAAGCACAGGAGGGTTCGACTGTGCTTCCGGGGGGAGGCCTGTGGTGCAAGAGGGAGACTCCTCTCTCCTGATGAACTGGGAGGTGGTAGAGTGAGAAATGGTACTGGGCAGAGAATTGAGTGTTCGAGGGGTGGTTACTGGATTGGGAAGGTAAAGCCTTGACTCATGGTGTGATGGGAGAAGGTGGGGGGAGGAGAAGTGGTTTTGAAAACTTCCATTGTAGACATTGTGTGTGTATGTTTTGGTTTTTTTTTCTTTCTTTTCCTTTTGTGTTTATAGTAGGTGTAATAAAGCTTTATTCCTTTACCCCTGAGATGATGGAGCCTGCTTTGCTGTATTTTGGGTCACATCTCACAGTAGCCATTCTGGGAAATGTGTTTTCATGGGGCACTGGCATTGGGCCAGGGTCAACCCATGACAGGAAAAGGTGCAAAAAATTTTAAAAATGACAGCTAAAATTTGCATTAACAGGAAAATAATACAGAATAGTCAAAGAGTTTTTCTTGTGAGATTTTCCTCATGGCAATGTGGCCAATAATCTGTTTGGAAAGGTGTCCCATCTAACCATTTCCATCTTTAGAATGGCACTCCGGGCAAGTTTTGGTGATTAACTCCTGATGAATACATGCATTTAAATGTGAAAGAGCTCTGAATGGCAACAAATAGATGTAAAAAAATAAGCCAGAGACGGGTGCCATGGCAAGGTGCATGCTACACTTTGGACAAATGCAATGTGGTCTGTCATGCAGTTAGCAATAATGCAAGAGAAAAGCATATCAGTTCAGATAGCTTGAGTATGGTATAAATCAGACCAGTACAGATAGTGCATTATTCTATAGAACTTTTCCTGGGAGTGATGCCTGCCCTATTAAATGCTCATAAAATCTTCTGTGTCCCAATAAACATGGGAACACCTTGTCAAATTTACATAATTGTAATTTCATCAAACCCCATTTCACTGCTGGAACTGCAGAGGCAGCTGAAGAGATAGCAGCTGAAGAAGGTAAACATGACTTCTAGCCATCTAGCCCTTTCATGCCCGTTGTGAGGGAGAAAGGGTATGTGGATCTGCCTAATTACTACATGCTTTTACAGGGAAAGCCCACTTCATCTAAGCTTTTCTGCAAGTGCCATGGATATCACTTAACTGTTTTACCAGGAGTAAACAGCCCATGCATTAATTATCCCTTCCAGAGGGGAACCACACTGTCAGTGCAGGCGATGCCGCTCCCAGTTTGTTATCCTTTTGTAGTGAAGCCACCAGTGACAGCAAAGTGCTTTCATGCTGCCATCAAGAGGGGGCAGCCGCTGTTAACCGCATCTGCTCCTCCCAGCACAGCGCTGTGCCTGCCTTTCTCGGATGTGGTGTCGTGCCCATTTCCTCTCACGTGGCCTTCTTGCCTGTTTGCTAAGCTGTCAGTTTTTGTCAAAGCCGTTCAGGACTTATACATGATACCATATTCAATACCATTTTCTGGACTGAGCTAGACCATGTAAGCACCCCAGGTAACTGTGATGAGGCTGGTGGCAGTGAGAGTTACCTGACTAGTATGGTTTGTAACTCGGGCTGCTTCAACCACATGGAAACCAGGACACTGGCACCAGTAAGAACCAGATCTCTGATAGAAGTTCTCATAAACTTTGGTTTTCTTCAGTCAGATTAAATGAATCCAAACTAGGTCTAAAACTTGGTATAAATCTTCCATCTGATGATCTCACCGGAGTGTTTCAGATCACGCTGGCTGGTCTAGATTAGCAGTGAAAACTGGATCTTTTATAAGGCCAGATATCACCTTTACCCATGCAAGATATTTTTCCTTCAATTTTACATAATAATTATATATTTATTTTTTTTCTCCTTGTTCGAATACTGACCATGTATTTCTAAGGCTTGATTTTCAGATTTCAGTGGGAATTCAGATGCAAGGGGCATAAATAAAAGCTTCATCCATGGACTTATGAAATATGCTTAGAAGTTTTACTGCCTTCAGCAATTTGTGTACAAGATCTTTTTTTTTTTTTTTGTTCCCCTAAGGATATGGGTCATAATTGAATAAATGCAAGATATAATTCATCTCCCTGAAGTGCAGAGGTCAGCTCCAGCTCATTAGTGATCAGTGTGGGTTCACCAACATTTCCACTGAGCTCACATTCTCAGTAAGAGTGGGTCAGAAAAGGATCAGGGAACTTTTAATGACAACAAATGGGGAAATATATCAGCACTAAATTTAACCAGAAATCTGTGTCTCTTTGGGGTTTTTAACTCAAAAAAGAACAAAGCATGAGGAATCATGTCTCATCAGATGCAATGGATCTTTAGGTGACTACTCTAAAAGGTGACACACAACTGCCACCCCTCAGAGCTCTGCAAAGAATGATAAAATTTATTACCTTTGTGCAGCATTCAGATACCCTGCAATTAGAAACCTAACATCTTGAGAAAACATAGAAATTACTTAGCCAGATGATAGTGAACAGATCCAGGTGTTTGCCACATCTATGACTGTACTCAGTCATAATCCAGAATCTCAGGTTTGTAATTTATCACATTCTTTCTCCCAGTTTAGTGCTATTGTTGGAAAACTTTTTTAGTGAGTTATCCATACTTTTCTAAAATGGAATGAGGCATACAGCAGTGATTTCAACAAGCATTAGCAAGTGCCTAACAAGATGCTTGTTTGTTGTTGTCGTTGTTATTTTAGTGACACAAAACACAATGCAACACCTTGGATAGGCCAGAGAAAGCTCACAGGTATTTTTCATTTCTTGACAATAACTGAGTCTGGTGTGCTATGTCTCTTCAATGAAAAGCAATGTTGATGTTGGATTTCTGCACGTTATCTTACTTAGATTATGTAATTTTTGTGATTTTTCTTATGTCATATCATGCAGCCAATCTAATTGGCTGTAAAGCAAGCAGTATAGATGCAAATGCATGTGCCCTTGTCTTGACTAAGGAAAGATATTTCTTCATCTGGATGAGATCCAGAATAATATTAGGAAATGGAGAATAATATATTCTCAAAACCATTGGACGCCAAAGGGTAGTATTCTCTGAAATGCATTAAAGCTGTGAAAGTAATGATCTTCCAGGTAAAATTAGTCATGTTTTTATAGTTGATTCAATACTTCTATCAACTATTTCATATTCATGCCCTTCTGCTCCCCCCAGAGGCCAGCTGTGAGAGAAGACTTCAAGGAGCACAAAGCTAATTATTTGCATGAGTAGCATTTTCTCATGTCCTCTAGCAATAGCATCTGAAAGCCTTGGTCACAGAATATTTTCAAAAAGAGGTGTCCTCTGAACCTCAGAGGCTGTGAACCACACACAGCATCATTAGGGCAGTAAGAGGAAGGAGAAATAAAGGGTGAGAATAGAATCACCACCACTGACTCAGCACCTCCTTCTGCTCAGAGCAGCTTCAGAACAGCTCTTTGGCCTGTCTTTCCTAGGGTGGCTTTTTCATAGATTTCAGTTGAGTCTTAGTATGTGAGTTGGATTTATGCAATGATTATGCATTTTGCAGAACTGGGGCATGGAGATGAGAGCCGAAGAAGAGTAAGTTATTCGACTGACTTATTTTTTTGTGTTACTGTTTAAAAAATTGTTAAGGAATTCCATGAGCAGCTGCTCATGCCGTATATCCTGTCACCCCAATAGCAGTGGTGAGGAATTTATCCTCTACACTGGCTGAAAGGGACCTCATTTAGCATTCAAAGCTCTCTGGATGGTTTTGATTGAGTATTTGAAATAGTATGGCATGTTCTAGAGATAAATGTTTATACTCCAGTAATGACCAAGTGGATGCTTTTATATGCATTTTTATGGATTACTAGTACTAATTGTTACATTCCTGGATTATATGCCTTTTTTTCCCCCCAGATATTCTTCTTTCCTGGGGCTTTTTTGGTGAATATTTCTAGAAGCCAGAGTTTACACTGCAAATTTTCTTATTAATTCTGGAGGGATAAATATGCATATAATTTATTTAAACCTGCGTACAATGTTTCAGAATACTCTGAATATTCTGTTTCATTTTGCCTTTATGACAATCAAAGTAAGCCATTTTCCAAGTGCATTTTCTGCAGGCTTCTGGCTCTGTCTGCCTACAGTAGTTCACTGGTTTACTGATGAACCAACACCACATCTGCAGCACACATGGGATCTTTCTGTGATGAGATAATTTCAGTTAAGCAGGTGCAACCTCTGTCAACCAGCTGTAATGGGTTAACCCCAGCAGGCAACTCAGTATCAAGTACCCTTCCCCATGGTGGGATGAGAATTGGGAATTGGAAAACAGAGGCAAGACTTGTGGATTGAGATAAGAACAGTTTAATAATTGAAACAAAGTAAAGATAACAGCAACAATAATAATAGTAGCAACAACAACAACAATGAAAACAAAAGCAATAATGGTAATAAATAGGAGGGAGAAAAAAGAATACAACTGAAGAAAAACAAGTGATGGTCAATGCAATTGCACACCACCTGCTGGTTGGTGCCCAGCATGTCCCTGAGCAGTGACTGGTGAGACCTGCCCAGCTCTGCTCAGTTTATACGCTGAATATGTCACTCTGTGTGATGGAAAATCCCTTTGTCCTGTTAACATCAGCTGTTCCAGCTGTGTCCCCTCCCAGTTCCTTGTGCACCTACTCATGTGGCAGAGCATGGGAAACTGAAAAGTCTTTGATTTAGAGCAAGAAAGCTGAAATATCAGTGTGTCATCAACATTATTTTCCTACTGAATCCAAAACACACAGTACCATCTATTAAGACAAAATTTAAATCCATCCCAGCAAAAAACAGGTGAGGATCCATGTCTTATCCCATTTTTGTCATGCCAGGTCCTATGCTCACCATCACCTTTCCTGTCTTTTGATTGATGTACCCACTGCTGTCATTTCTTAAGTCTAAGGAGCTTCCCTGTAAGGGTCTGTTGAATTAATTTAGTCCTTGACCCTGGACCGTCATAACAATCAGGCAGGAAAGATGGTGTGTAGTGTCCAATCCTTGCATGTTGTAGACAATTCTGATTCCATCACCACTATGTTCATTGAGTTCCATCAAAGTCCATTCCTCATGAATGCAGTGGTTGAAAATCTGTACTTGTGGAGATGTATACTGTGAGGCACCCAATGTGATGAAGGGTGGACAGCAGCCATAGAAATGATAATATACCGTATGTGTGTATATATATTTTTTTATATATGTACATATATACACATATAGCAAATAAAAACATACTATTTAATTCATTGGCTATTCTCACCCAAAATGAAGCCCCCTTGAAGTACACACTGGACTTCCTCATACTCCTGCATCACCCACCATGTGCACCTAGGATCTTAAGAAAAGCATCCCACAGATGGGTTTACCACTGCCTAAGGCAGGGACAACCCAAACTGTTACATTATCCCTTTTGGGTCTCTATGTATGGCACGGCCCCACAGATGTGGGAATCCCTGGGCTGCAGCATAAACTCAGACAGTTCCATGCAACAGTGGCCTGCTCATCCCACTTGGAAGTAGCAATTGCCAACTCCTACCTTTGAAAGTGCAGAAAGATGCTTTGAAGTGAACTTAATTACAGTTTTGGCTGTAGAATTAACGATAATAGAGCTGTTTCTTGCAAGAAAAAACTGTAATTGCTTGAAAGTCCAAAAAGGGATTGTGTCCGCAATGGGCCACTTCTGCATGGCATGCTGCATGTTGGAGGCTGACTGATCTTGAGAACAAGAGATTTGCAAAGTGAGCAGTCATGAAACTGAAAGTTATTTCATAACTCATGTTGTTATGTGGCCAATAGTAATAAATAATTACCAAGTTACATGAAAATCAGAGTAATTTATAATTAATTGAAACAAAGACTTCAGTGACATTTAGAGTCCAGTGAAGATATATTTTATCAGCTGGAATCCCCAAACATGAATTTATGCTCTCAGATTAATTTCCATTTGTATAACTTGTTTTGCACCTACTCTTAAACTTCACGTGTTTTTTTTTTTTTCTTCAGGCCTTTTCTTGACCTAAGATGATTTAAACATTGGGAACACAAGAATCTTTGCTGTCTTCTAAGTTCAAAACTCTCAGCCAAACAAGAAGCATCATGGCCAGAATAGAACCAGGACAGCTTCAAATGGGAAAGGGAAAACAGTGAAAATAGGATTTTCTACTCACAAACTGTATCCCATGATCAAGTTCTTAAAGTACTCAATGCTTATGGTTAGAATTTTGCTTTCAATAGAATCCAAATTATGTTTCCTATGCCTAACTAATTTTTTTTTTAGTCACTTGGCACTGTAGACCTGGCCATGGACTCTGTCTTTCATCATTCTGAGAAAAAGATGCAGGGGAGAGTCAGTTTGCAGTGCCTAATATATGGAAAAGTTCAAGTGGACTTGATTTTTTAATTCAGCTAAGCAAGAGTATCTTATGACTTGGGCTGTACCTTCCCTACAGGCTGCCAAAATCAGCGAGGATGTAGTAGCTGCAGAGTTCTGGGCAGAAAAAGTCAAAGTGCAAAAGTCAAACCAATTAAGGACTGAAGGCCAAGGCATCCATTCTGTACAGTGCAGCATAGCACTGTCCAGGATCTGCTCAGGATAATTGTTTTGTGGATCATTAACTCTGAACAATAATCTTCTGTTCAGGATCTCTACAGTGGCCCATCCCATAATCCTGAATATGTCTTGAGTTTACCTAAACATATAGCTGTAGAATAGCTGAGCTATTCTATTGAGCTGTGGGATAGAATCAAGAACATGAACACAATTAATTAAATACCATTGATATTTACCACTTCAGTTTTTAATCTAAATTTGTACCTGTTGTTATCATTTATTTCTTGGATGGCTGGTCAAACTCCAGAATGTTATTGTTATATAAGCACTCCAGTGCTTTATAAAACTAAAAAAAAAATAATTTATAATTCTTGCTTTAATGATCTAATACAATAGGACTGAACAACATAGTGGAAAACCTATCTATGGAACAAGAAAATACAGAAGGTAGAAGTTAGTATAGCAACAAAACCTTGTGAATATCTGATAAAGCCCAAGTAACTGTTGTTCATCCTGAAATAATATAAAAAAACAGGAAACAAGCCAAAGAGAGTGAGTTTCCCCAGAGCAAATTCCATGTGAAAACTCTTAGTTCAGCTCCTGTATTCCTATTCTCAAGTTTCCACTCATTTAATGGTATTTTATGTTCCAGCTTCCCTAGGAAAGCAAAAAACCTGGCACAACATTAACAAAAGCACTGGAGCCAGTCAACGCCTGTGTGAGTTTCTTCATGCCATAGAGAAGCATGAGAGCCAACTGGACAGGTTGAGGCACTGCCTGTAGAGGTGGTGATGGTCCCCATCAACCTTTGCCTTTGCTATGGACATGAGCCCTACTTTGGATAATGCAGTCAGAAGACAAGTTTGAGCTATGTAACAGAAAAGTTCAAGTGAAACTCCTTTCCAGGACAGTATCAAAAGAGCAGCTTTCCTGCCAGGTGCACCTCATTTGTGGCGAAGTTTTCTTATCGCCTCTCGGCCCCTTTGTTATAGCAATATGAATGACCAGCTCAGTGGGCAAACTTTCCAGCAGAGGCATGCACTGTAGCATTTCCTGGATCACAAAAGTTTTGGAATAGTTTAGTGGATGTATCTGTAGGGCCAGAGAATCAACTCCCAGGCATTCTCACTCATATAAAAGAGTTCTCAGTTTTACAGAACTCAACTTACATCACATCTGAGTGTTTAACTCAGAACCTAGCACCTCCCACTCAAAACAATGGAGATTCTTCCTTCCTCCCCCATTCTCAGGAGAAGAAAAGGCGATACCATAATGGCCAGGATTTTTAAAATCTGGATGTCAGTGACTCTGGGTTATCATTTTTATTGCAATTGCTTGAGTAGGGGAGACTTAGTGTTTTCCAAACAAGAAACAAGACTTTAGTGAGGAATGGAAGATCTGTAATACCAGGGAATTGATACTACAGTGATAAATAATTTTATTTGGTTTTTTCCTTATTTTCATTCTGTTTATACACACTGTACAAAGGATGAATCCAGAGATTATTCATATGGATGGGGTTATTACCAGATTACTTGTACCAACATACCAGATTACTTATACAAAATACATATCCAGGTGTGAAGCACTGTAATTTAGTTTTTCAGTCTACTTTTAGATCAGCTAATCTGTAGCCCATTTAAATTCACCATTTTAAAAGACTTCTAGCACATCTGGTAGTGATAGCATTCCTGCTATCTCCTAGACTGCTCTGAGATCTCAGGAATTCTGATTAGGCTCTGTCCTTGATAAATTGCTCTCGGGTGATGAATCTCCCCTTGAACTTATCAAAAACATCTTATCCTCATCCATAGCAGGAAATTCTGTTGCCTAACCAAGAAAGGGGAGAAGAGATAACCCTGAAAACATTGGAACTTAACTTGCCTGAATCGTAGCCCAAATGGAATAATGAATAATATTATTGTTACTGAAATTTTGAGGAAAATTACTGGTCTGGATTGAGGCCAGGTTGGAGACTGACTGATGACTGAAGCCAAGAAACTTGCAACCCTATGAACAACAGTCCCACGTGAGGCCCTTTGATCTCCCCTGGGCTGCAGTGGCTGCAGCAGTGTCTTGTGCAGGATCTCTCAGAGCTCACTAACTCACAGGTTTGAGCACTCAGAACAGTAAGTGAAAACTGAGAACAGGGCCTGTGCAGGTACCCAGCTCCTTGAGGCTCAACCCTTCACCCACAGAGATGCAAACACATTTGGTGTCCATGTGAACAGGTACCTTTTACATGTATGTCCATATACACATCTGTGTTTGTGTGCATCTGAATTAATTTAAATATCCTCTAAAAGTTAGCAGGTGTCTGCCATCTTGAGTCTATTATCAAGTCACTGTTGTAATTGTAGCAAACCCTGGTGCTTCTCTTTCTAAATGTTAAATTTGTCAGTGATCATGCACTGCCAAATCTTTTATATGTAAAACATTGACCAAGGGGCTGGGACTGCTCAGCTGCACCTAGGCTCCATCAGGAGTTTAGAAAGCAAGGGTGTCCTCACTGAACATCATGGCTCAACAGGGGAATCTCCCTTACCCTTTTGCAGCCTTACCTTTTTGCATCCTCAGACTATGTGTGAATCATTCTAAACTGATTCTAATCCAATTATGCCTCATAATGCAATTTTTCCATGTATGGTTCATCTATATGCGAGGTCACAGAGTGAACCTTGCCACCAAACTTTTTTAAGTCACACTTTCACAAATTTATATTGAACGTGCTTTTGCCAATACCCTCAAAGGTGATTCTTTAAATGACCTAAATAACTTATTTGTGACATCATTGAAAGAAGACAGCTTGATCAAAATGGAGATATAACTGTTCCTTCATGCCACTCACAGTCCCCAGAGTATCCTGGATACTGAAATATGAGATTAGACAGAAAAATTCAATGGAGGGAAAGGCAGTTACAAAATTGAAAGACACAGCATGAGGCTCAGAAACCTCAACTTACAGGCTGAAGCAAACCTGGTCTCAAACAATTCCGAATACCTCCTGTACTGCCCAGTGCTACAGTCAGGGTTCTGGGCAGACTCACAAATCTTCTGAAAAAAGACAGAAAGAGCATGGTTGTTTCTCCCAGTTAAGAGAAGGCTTGAAGGTACTTGATTATTTTCTGTAAAAATATCACATTACAAAATGCTGTGTTGGGTGAGGAAGTCTTTGAGCTAAAACCTGATGTTGGTCTAAGAACAAATGGATACAGAGTTGCTATCAATAAGTTTAGAACAGACATTTGGGAAGGTCACTGGAGCAGTAAGGTTCCAGCAGTGTCTGCCCCCAGGACTGATAGAGAGAGGCTGCCAGTCTGGCTTTTGAGAGAAGCATAGCTGAATTTTTCAGAGGGCAGTTTGATGAGGTGCCAGAAGGAATGAGGCCTCCTAAGCCAGGAACCAGTGCCAGTCTGGGTTCTTTACCTCAAAGCTTATCAGCAAAGGCATCTCTTGACTATAAATCATTTGCTTGGCACTCCAATATATAGCAATTTCTGTATTCAGAATACATTACTTAAAGTGGAGGTGTGACATTACTTCCTTGCTCAATTTGAGCACTTGAAATAGCATGCTTATTTTTCAGGAATTATTAACTGGAAACAACACATACAAGAGATTTTCACACATGGTTTGTCCTAGGTTTCACTGTTAATAGCAGCCTGAAATGCAGACCTCTGACCACTTTTACTGCCTGTAGTCTGCCCAGCTACTGTGATCAGCCATGAGGCAATGCTGGCAGCTGACATTACTAAAGGTCAGGCATATTTTCTGTCACAGAGTTGTGCTTATCCTTATGTCTTCACTGTTATTTTGCAAATCTTCTGTCAGAGTAGCTACAGAATTCATACCATTAATCTGTAAGGGAAAACAAACAGAAGAAGCATGACAGGATTTCTCTGATGTAAGCTTTGAAACTTCCCTGGGTAAAAGCACTACATTTCTTTCAATATTGTGAGTGGAGAAGTGTTTGTTATGCCTCTGTGTGCACAGCACAACTCTGTATTTTCAGTATTAACAAAGAAAGTGATGCTGATCGATGTGTAGCCGAAGTCTGCCTCTCTTCTCTGCAGTAATGTGAGCACAACAGGGTGCAGCTCGTCTCACACTTTCATGGGGCAGGTTTCTTATCATGTTTTAAAAGAGAGTTTTCCACAAAAACCTTTGCCTTCAAAAACTTTTCCTCACAGGTGATGTGTGAGGACTGCACGTCCTCAGGATGGCAGTATGAATCTGAGAGGAAAACTGTGTCCTTAGAGTACCAGGTAGCCTCATTCAGGAATTGTGCTTACCTCAAGGAGGCACCAGATCCAGAGTCATTGGGCTGTGCCAGCTGAAGGTCTGGTCTTGGAGAAAGAGCAGTTTAGAAATTGCTTGGAGAAGCTCCAAGTTTCTTTCTCTCGGTCTGACTGCTTGTGACCTCAACACTTGTCACTTCCTCAGGCATTGTGCCCTTTCTGCCAGCCCTGGCTGAGTAATCATAGTTATTTTCTCATCTCAAAAGACAGAAGGGAAAATGTTAATTTTCTACTTACAAACTAGCTCTCCTGAACTTGCTCTTCCTAACAGACCTGTAATGTGTAATAAGAAACTTATAAGCTAAGAAGACTCACATTGGAAACCTCCTTCCTCATATTCATGAAAGGGTTTGCATGAACCTCAGTGAGAACCAGGCTAGCACAACAGATGAAGGTAGACCTTTATGCAAAAAGTTTCTAAATTAATCTCACACTCAGGAGCAAAATCTCCATTGTGCCAGATTAAAGTGACCACTACCAGACATTTCCACCCTAAGCAGAAGTAATGGAACTAGAATGTGCAGGGCAAAGGCTGACACTAAGCAATTGCTCACATTTTTTCCACTTTAATTTTTTGGCAGACCTGAAGCAATCAGAGTTTCTCCCACCATCTGGAATGATGGAAAAAAAATTAGAAAATTTCCAAAATCAAATAACAGAAATACTCCTTAGGTGGTCCTTTCAGATCTATGCTGATTTCCATGGCAGTAATTGGTAAAAATCCTCTTGACTAGATCAGCAATCACACTCTCACATATAGACCTTAGCAATATAATTTCTCAATTGTAAGATTGATTATTCTGTCTGAATATTTCAAGACAGAACCAGAGGATTATAATTAAGAGAAAAAAAAAAAAAAAAAAAAGTGAAGTTCCAATTTTCCTTTTCTAGGGAAAAGATGGGGGAAAAATTGAAATAGGAAATTCACCACTCATCTGAGACTAGCATGTTACCCTTCTGAGGACTTTCCAAATGTGAAAGTGAGGGATTTGATACATGAAAGCAGTAGTATTTTCATTCAGAAGATGAAATACAAAAGTTCCAACTTCTTACTGCTCCAAGTTATCTACAGCAGCAGTATTTGATTGATCACGTTGACTGTAACAAAAGGTTTTTGCAAAAGTACTAGGAAAAAAAATTAGTGTTCATATAGGTAGGGAAAAGGAAATCCCACCTGGAATGTATGTAGCATTTAGTAGCCAATGCTCTAGAAGGAGAAACAAAAATTTAATATTCTTATGAGAACATTCTATTTTTCTAGAAGAAATGTGTAAGAGATTCTATGTAAAGTGACAATCATCTGAGGAAGACTGGAGTACTGTTGTGTGATTGAAGGTTTTGTTTTAAACTTTGCATGGCTGTATTAAAACAGAGCAATATTGCAAAATTGACTTGGCTTATAATTTTCAATGGTATTCACATTAAAAAAGGAACTGTACTGCAGGTTTTGTGCCAGACTATGGGTGGTTTAAACACCATGTATTTCTCATTACTAAGTGACTCATACTATTTCCTGTTTTCTCTGAAACACTGTGCAGCTTGGAGATCTATCCTAAGTATCAATATGGAAAAGCAGGGATGTTGTGCCATTTTCTATCCAAGTTTTTTTTTCTTATAACTAGACAGAGAATCTAAATATTTGCTCCAAGTTGGAACATGAGCACAAAAAGGAGATCCAGTACCACAAGCAGGCAAACAGCTACCAAACCTCAGTCAACTTATTACTTCTTTTGTTGCTCATTGCCAGAAAGTGGTATCTGTATGCAAACAGAAGTTTCTAATCATTCTCATTTGCTACCTGCAGTTTACAGTCTCTAAAACCACACTCATTTCTATGCAAGTGTAACTCCCAGAACAAGATTCATGAATAACTGCCAGGCTACCTTCCTCTCCTTTGTATTTTGGACAAAAGTACTGATAGCCTTAACTCAGGCTATAAAGCCACTTTCTCTGCAAGTGGTGAGCAGACCAATCAGATTTATTGAGAGAAAGAGAAAACACTATCTCCTGGTGTAGGCAAGTTGACTAACAGTGCTGTGTTTTGCTGCAATTTGATAATCATGTCAATTCTTGCAAAAATGGGAAGGAGCTGTTTTGGCCAAACTCTGAATTTTGGGGAACATTTCCATGTTGCTCTTCATACACGTAGATCTAGTACAAGAGTTTCTTCAAGACTGAACAGGTAAACCTTCTTATGTGCACTCTTTGTTTCACTACACATTTCAGTTTCTTCTTTAGCTACTATGATATGACAGGAGGGTCTCTGACTGACTTGTACTCAAGGAGAAAAAGCCCAGGTGTAAAAGCAGTCTGTAGGGGTAAAAGGAATGACACAACAAAATGAAAATATCAAATCAATTTTTTTTTGTTGACATACTGAAATAGTGCCCTAATGAAAATTATGGCCAGCTGAAAGACATATCCCAGAGTAAAACCAGCCTGAAGCATCTATGAAAATGGACTCTATCTTGTTATAGAAGTTCAGATAATGGTGGACAATAACTCAGGAAGGACTAAACTTAAAAACAAATACCAAGGTGACTGTTGATTGTCATTACTGTCTGAAGACAGCCTGCTCCTGCATGGCAAAAATTCACACAAGAATGCCAATATCTAAAATTCTTCAATTTCTTAAAATTCAGTCTAACATGTAGCATCTCTTGAACATCTAAACCATGCTCTTCCAAAAACCGTAATGTTTGAGAAAAAGTTCAAACCAGCACTACAGCCTGAAACAGGATTATCTTTTTTTTTTCCCCCAGGCTTTCTTCCTCTGAAAGACAAGCATTCAAATAGGTGGTGACATTTGTGTTTTTAAGAGGCAGATAATGAAACAACTTGCACAGAGTACCATCTCTTCTAGAAAGCACAGGCTTTATACAAGTAAGGAGTGAAAACATTTGCAACCTTCTCAGGTTCCTAAAAATTCAGTTCTCTAACAAATTAATCCTTGGTCTGAAACTATGTATTGTCTAAGAGCTTGTTATTTCAAAAGTCTAAAATATACCTGATCTCCTTAACTTTTCTTGCTGGAAGAATAATCCTGTCAGTGATGTGGCCTACAGAGAGAAGGTGGAGTGAATCATAAATCCCTGACTTAAAGATATACTCTGGAGTTGTTTCCCAGCTGACTTCCTACAAGATCTGACTGCGGATTCAAATTTATGGTTCTGAGCTATTGGGCAGAAGAGCACTGATCAATTTAGCTAGCAGCAAACTGCCAGACAGACATTAGACTCATGCAACACAAGACCCCCAACACAAGAAAGAATTAGGCCTGTTGGAATGAGAGTAGCAGAGGCACAAAGATTATCAGAGGGACAGGGCACCCTCTCTATGAAAACAGGCTGAGAGGGTTGCATTTCTTAGGCCTGGAGAAGCGAAGTCTCCAGGGAGATCTCACAGAATTTTCCAGTACATAAAAGGGAAAAAAATAGGAAAGCTGGAGAGGGATTTTTTTACAACAGCATGCAGTGACAGGACAAAGGAGGATGGCATCAAATTTAGAGACAGTAAGTTTAAATTAGATATAAGGAAGAAATTCTTTAGCATGAGGTTGGTGAGGCACTGGAACAGGTTGCCCAGAGATGTTGTGGATGCATCATCCACGTTTCATCTATGTAGATGGAGCTTTGAGACACCTGGGAGGTGTCCCTGCCCATTCCAGGGTGTTGGAACAAGGCAATCTTTAAACTATTTCCAACCCAAACCATTCTATGATTTTATGAAATCCTGAGATTGGAAGGCCAATGAAAAATAATCAGGTCCACTTCGAAAAAGCAGGCACGTTTTTGAGAAATGCGACATTCAGATGCCAAGGGGTGCAAGAACTGATAGAGAAGCTGGAAGCCTCTGCACCATGCAGAGTCAGTTATCAAGTTATCACTCCAGTGCTCAGGTCAGTCTGCATGATTTCCTGCAAAGTCTCCACTCCAGTATGTGACAGCATCTGCTCCAGGGTTGTGAGCAGATACCAGTCCTGACTGTGACACTGGATCTGCACAGGGGTGTTTGTGACACATATTGTGCCCGGTTTTAAACCCATGGTTTCCAGGCTTTAGTTGTCTCCCATTTATGGAGCACAGTGCACTTGCTGACAGAAGAAGGTGTTTTGCATCTCCTCTTCTGTACAGCAGGCTAGGAATGTGGTCTAGCAAGGTGCTAAGCCCCCAGGTTGAGAGCCAAAAGTATCAAACCATTATTCTGTCAAGGCAAACACCAGCCATGGGAGTGAAAACTGCTAACTTTCAAGTAAGAACAGTTGGCAGATGGCTTACCCAGGTCTATAATGTCAGTGTGGATACTGTAGATTTTGTATCTTTTTAAAAAAGGACCAGAATTTCAGTCACTTCTAGCTGACTGCTGTGTTCACACCTAATGTTAAACAGCATATTGGCAGTGGGAATACAAGAACAGTGGCAATTAGTTCATATCAATAGCTACTCATTTTCACTTCTTTTGCTATAAGAATCTCAGGATGCAGAGAATCATATTCTGCTGAACCTGCATTTTCAATGATCTATGAGTGTTGATGCATGCCTAGTTTGTGCAAGAATTTGTTGCAGTTTTCTCTTATGCTGAGACATTTCAGTGAAAATACTTCTGTATAGATATTGACAGAGGAATACTCTAATAGACTAATAAAATCACCAACTGTTTAAAATTTGAGCCAAATATCCCATTTCCCCCCTGAATGCTGTTAGTAGAATAAATGTAGCTATTATTAGAGTGAAGAGTCTATCTTGTAGTAAGTGTTAGGTTCAGGTAAAATACTGCTTCACCAGTAAGCTCCTCTCCTCTCTTTGACACTTCGTCATGCATTCTGTGGTAAACATCCAACACACAGACCAATTTTGGAAACAAATCTTCTAAGAACTGATCTCTTGTCTAACATTGGCAGCTCACAACTATTTGCTGTTTGAAGTAAATTTTCAGCTTACCAAGCACAGCTTGTAGAAAGGTTTGTGGTTTATTCCAGTCTTTGATTTGTTGATTGGTTGTGTTTATCATAAACCACAAGGGGCTGTGAACTGCCATGCACCAAAGATCTTAATTTCTATTACTACAGCATCCAAATAACAGGATGGCTTCAAAAGCCTCCTGTAAGGTGTAATCCACAATCTAAGGCATTTCTACTCTATTGCTGAAGAAAATGTAGCCATAAAGGTTTAATGGGTTTAGGTAAAGTTTGACGACTGTAGAGGAAAGTATATAATAAAATAAATATATTTCTATACTTATATATATAGGTGTGTTCATGCTCAATAATAGTTTTGATTCAGCCTCCCATTTAGTATCATTTCATTAACTGATCTCTGGACTTCCTTGTAAGGAAAAGTACAGTTCCACCAAAGGCACAAGAGTTTTTTAGATGCTAAAGGCCCACACAATGTTGTTCTGTAATCAACACCAGTTATTAAAAAAATATCAGACTAGAGAAACAGAAGGAAACAGGGAAAAGGCAGTACCTGGTACCGAGGGAAATTGTACCAGTATAATCAACACTCATCCTTAGTAAGGAGTGTGTGGGTGATGGAGAGGAAATGCAAAATGCTTTGCACAGCTTCCAGTGACAGCTGAGCAGCTACATATAAATGTCACGATGTTTCTTTGCCTCCAAGATACTCTCTGTTCAATGAAAGTGTAAAAGTATCTCTGCTGATTAAGACAATGCAGATGTTTTCCATTGTGTAGTTAAAATTTTTTACAAGAGAATTGAGGTTTTGTGTAACAATGGTAAAAACTGACAAACATGCTGTCATAAACTTTTTTTTTTAAAAGGGTAGGAGGGTGGGGAAGCCACTATTCACACCCAGAGCAGGTCCATAATATATGATTAAGAAGGTTAACGGTCTGTGAGGAAAAAACCTCATCTCATAGTGACAGACAGGACTGCAATGTACTTCTGTACATTGGTCAGTGGTGGACAGACCACACTTGTAATGGTAACTTACATGGGTAGATAGTGATAGGACAAGGGGAAAGGATTTGAAACTTTAAAAATAATTTTTAAAAAAGAGTGCATGTGGGGAAATTTAGATTAGATGGTAGGAAGGAATTCTTTATTCAGACGGTAGTGTGAAACTGGAACAGATTGCCCAGAAAAGTTGTGGATGCTCAATCCCAGGGCCAGGTCAGATGTAGCCCTGAGCACCTTAATCTAGTGGGTGGCATTGCTGCCCATGGTGGACAGGGTGGGAACTGAATGATCTCTTAAGGTCCTTTCCAACCCATGCCACTCTATGATTCCATGGTAATGCTGAGGCTAGCAAAGACCAATTCCCAAATTTTAGCACTGCTCATTTTTGCAGGATTTTGTCATTAATAGTTTAATCATGCCTTGAATTTTCAATCCGTTTAAAAGCATTAAATATTTAATTAACATTATTAATTCCATTTGTTACAGCTCCTCAAAGCATGATTTCTGGAGATGGTAAACATTTAACAGTGTTTTACTGAATGGATGTCCTATACAGATTTTTAAAATACTGATAACTAATAGATAACCATAAAAAGAAGTAGTAGAAAGTTAATTTTTTTTAATTTGAAAATGCCAGTTTCACAAAGTCTTGTGAGATTCCGGAAGGGCACAATTTTAGTGCTGTTATTCATCTAGCCAGTGTGATGAACTCCTGCTTGGCACAATCACTGCTCAAATCTCAGCCAGGCACATGACAGCCATTGAAGATCTGGACCTTAACATCTCTGAACAGGACTTTGATGCCGAGTCATGCAGGCATTTAAGCATTTCCATCTAAATTTTTTACTTTTGATAAAGGTAGGCAGGCCTATAGAGCTCCCTCTTGGTCAATCCTGAGTAAGTAATCCCACTAGGTACATGGAGCTACTTGCAGAATTTTCTTTAACACTCACACTGAGCCTCAAGGCTCAACAGATCATTGTGCCACAAGTGCTAGATTTCAGGATCCCCTGCACATGAGAAGGAATTGAACTAATAATGCTGATGAAGAAGATGTGAGTTTGTGCCACTGTTCACCAGGAGAAGTGAGAGAAGATGCTACTTTGTAGTCTGGACCTATGCTTCTACCCAGGAAAAACACCTGCACCTCTGACATTGCTTGAAGAATCTGGAACCAGTGGTTTGCCAGAATGTCACCATAGCTCCACAAGTATCTACAGACACCTGTCGCCCTGTTCTTTTGAGATTTTCCAAGCCTTCTGACATTTACATTCTTGTAATGGAGTTTCTCACACACTGTCATGTAAATAATAATTGTTTTACATTCTTCTCTGTAGGAGGAGAATTTTGATGGATTGTTAGTTTAACCAGGGTGGTTGGAGAGGTAACAATATCATTCTTAAATCCACTATCACTTTTGGAATTCTATAAATGTTGAAGTCTGAAAAATAAAACTCTTTTTTTCCTGTTCCTGTTCAGATACTGGAACACCTTACGTGAGTTTTATTATTTCTTGTCACAACAGTAACAGACAACAGCCACAGGTGCTGCTTAGAAATTACAGGGCTGCATTAAAAGTTAAAATTAACAACATCAGGAAAAAAAAAAAAGAGGCATATGTCAATGTCTTATGGCTTTTCTGCTTTGTTTGAAAGCTCCCTACCTCAGAAACCATGGCAGGAACTTACTGTTGGCAGATCGTGATGGACTAACGCCAGCAGGCAGCTAAACCCCACATAACCACTCCCATCAAGTGGGATGGGAAGGACAATCAGAAGGCTTAAAGGCAGAAAAATCGTGTGTTGTGATAAAAATAGTTTAATCGGTAAAGCAAAATCTGCACAGGCAAGCAAAGAAAATCAAAGTATTCATTCACCAATTCCCCTCAGCAGGCTCTAGGAAAACAGGGCTCCATCATGCATCTTTCACCTATAACCATCACCAATGTACAAAACAGAAATTAAAATTTTCTTTCATAAATCTTTTCCCACTATCTGGACCTCTTTACTCCTCTAATGTTCAGTCACCTAAAATGCAGTCCTGCTTCTGATGTTTGGAAGACTAATAAACTTGTCATGTGAGGAGGGTTGTTCAATGACTTCCAGTTTCTCCTCAGTAAATCTGAATTTGGTCTTGCTTGGCCTGAATGATCAGGAGTATTGATATGGAAGTGTCAAGGATAGCAGTCAACAGCCGCAGTAGTAGATTCTCTCAAAAGACAAAACATTCTGTATCAGTTTTCCTTTTCAGGAAAGAAGTTCCTTCTAACTTTTCCTTTAGAATTAAAGGAAACTGAACTGAGTATCACTGAAAAGAAGTTCCTTCCAACTTTTCCTTTAGAATTAAAGGAAACTGAACTGAGTATCACCAAACACCTCGCTATCCTGTATCAGAAGCTAATTTATTTGTTTGGGTCTTAAGTATTTTCAGGATTTAGGTTTCTTCCTGGCTCAGGATTCAGAGATTAGAGCACTTCTTTTGTGTTCTTCTACAGCTGGTGGGGATCCTGGTTCAAGGTCTTTGGAACAGATAGGTAGAGACAGAGGTGTATACTCAAGTCATGGTAGACCCCCCTTATACAACAGGGTCCTGGAACATGACAAAAAAAAATATGGTAAAACTGATGAGGAGTCAAGGACCATCGTGAGGGATGGAGAAGAAGGGGGAGTAAGCAGCTTTCACTGCATTAATCAGCCCACATCTTCAAAATGAAGACTGTAGCAGTAGTCACTCACACAGTTGATTGTCGCTATAGAGCGCGACACGGCGCAAGCATCAGCGCTCAGTCAGAAGGCTGTTTAGACCCCTTTATTGGAGCAGTTCTATACTGCTCTTCTCTTATAGTTTTACAAGATGTTTACTTTTACTTAGTGAACACATACTCTGCCCATTGGTCATAAAGAAGAAACAAAACTTTCAATAGGCAAAAGGAGCCACGTCACTGTGTGAGCCAACCAAAGTCCAGATTTCCTGCTTACACTTTTTCTTCTCTCTGTCTTCATGTCGTCAAGGTGACAGCCTTGTTAAGTTCCTTGAAAGAGATATGAGGTCTTCCTTATCTTCAGGAAGCCTCAGCTGGCTCACAAGAACAGTACAAAAATGTCTTTCCTACAGTTTTTATTCTTCTATGTGCTAAAAGCATGAAAAGCTTTAGAGTTCCTAGCATTAAGCTAGCAGCAGTGTAGATTTGGAATTTGCATTTTGCAGAGAGCAGCACTCATCTGTTTGGGCCATTTTTAGTGATGAGCTAAGAAGCAGCAATAAGCAGACTAGAATTTATGACCCAGTTAGCAGTGATTATGACTACTTATTGGCAAAAGAAGTTTTGGATTTTTTTTTTTTTTAACAAAGAAAGGAACTGCCGTCTTATTTACAGAGAAGTTTCCAGAGATTATGAAGTTTCTACATATGCTTTGCTTCATCCTTTTATGCTTCTGGGTGTATTTGAGTACACATGTACCTGTAAGTGCATATATGTATTTCCATATCTATGTATACACACAGCAGGAGTATATCCCATTATTCGTAGAATTGCTGTGCAATTCTTTCAAGAAGAAGGCCAGGACTTCCTGTGGTCATATGCATAACTCTAGAAAGCTCTGCAGGTTTGATCAGAGAAGCAAATATAGAAGAGCAAATGCCTACGGCTGTCCTCCATCTACTGCTTTTCAACACAATAAATTAACCTCCGTTAGTTAGTGAACACATTGCAGATTTACAAACCAGAGGTGGTCACTTCAGACCTCAGTTCTGTCTTCAATTTTGACTTCCAAGTATGCCAATACTGGACCTTTAGACTAGTGCTTGTCTTACAATTTTCTCAGGAAAACAATCTCATCTGATTTTGGAGTCTTCAAAATAAAAACCACTAGACTTTTTGGAAGCTAGTTCAAAAACTGAACATTGCCTGTTAAAAATGTGGTAGCTCATTTTTTATGCCGTCTAGCCTTGACACGTCCTGCCTATTTTTCAGTTTTTCTGCTCCAAATCAAATAATTCTCCAGTACTTCCTGCAACCCAGAGGAAGTCGCTGTACATTTTTAAGTTGCTTCAGAGAGCTCCATTTGCTAAAGTTGCACAGGTCCTGAAGTTTCTCACTGAGAACAAGGTCTTCACATAGCATCAGAAATGAGGAGACAGCAGAGATGAAAAATACACACTAGTGGAATCTAGTTGACATGCTGGATTCAAATAGGAGAGAGATTAAGTTTGTGCAAGAATGTTATACCATAATACCTCAGGGCTTCATAGTCCTCCATGTTGTAAATCTTCCTGAATTGTAGAAGAGAAGAACTGGGTGGGAGAGTGGGGGGTTACAGACTGGAAACACCTGGGACACAACATGAAGTCTCATAGTTTCTTGACCTGCAGAAGACATGGCCAGGTCAATCAGCAGCAGTTCCAGAGTATGGCTTATTAAATCCAACTGAAGAGGATTTTCTAAAATTTCTCTTCCTGGAGGACTGTCTGAATTGATTCTGGATTTTGTTCCAGTATCAAGCTCCTCACATTTGCATCTTCTCTAGAAGCAGTGAGGCTTGTAGAATGGAAGATAATATCAAGTACATGCTACGTTGGATTTGGGGGACTTTGCTGTACCTCACAGCTGGGCTAGAGAGTTCTTATGCCATGTTGGGCATCATCATCCTGACCTTCCAGCTAGAATCCTTGTACATATCTATGGTCAGAGGGAGTTTTAGGAGCTTGTTCTTTCTTAGACTCAGCCAGGGTCTTTCAGCTATATGTCACACACAGGGAATGAAATGCTTCTGCTGATGGTCCCATTTAAGCTGATGCTAGGTTTTCACCTAAGTTTCAAACATAGGAATCATAGTGGTGATCCTGAGCCTGGTGAGATTGTGGTTCAGGCACTCAACTAGTCCTTGCTCTGCCTTTTTGCTTGCCCATGCCTTAGTTCAGTGGAAAACCCCAACGAGGTTTTGTGCATCTCATGGGTCCTGTGGTGCTTTCTATGAAGTGCCCAGTACAAATGACTGAGGTTCTCTGGTCCCAGTTCAGTAAGGACTTATTTCAAAGACAGGCCTATCTTCAGGAATCTTTTGGCTGTATGTCACAAAGAAATCAAGTGGCCCAAATCCTACCTGTAGGTGACCTCATGCTTTCTTTCACCTCCTCCCACTGCACACCGGGATGATCTGTCTCTCTGTCCTGTCTATTGCTCTGTATGTACCCATGTCCCTTCTCACTGTAGACAGCTGCTGTAAGACCTACTTGGAGCCTGAAGTGATGTTATTTGCACTAATGCATCGTGATGACTTGGCCAGGCACATATTTATGGGATGAGCACTTTTCTGCAGGAATTTTAATTGATTCAAGCACCAACACCTTCCCAACATAGTTAATTCAGGACAACAATTGCATTTTCTTTTCTGTCTCCTAGACATGATGATGTGAGAGGCAGACACTATTGCAAACACTGAGTGATGCCTTTCTTGGCATGACAAAGGTG
This sequence comes from Urocynchramus pylzowi, assembly GCA_013397555.1. Taxonomy (NCBI): domain Eukaryota; kingdom Metazoa; phylum Chordata; class Aves; order Passeriformes; family Fringillidae; genus Urocynchramus; species Urocynchramus pylzowi. The sequence continues at coordinate 212,346 of VZRH01002014.1, forward strand.
GAACACCAACTGAGCTCTCCTCCCCACGTCAATCCCCACAGACACCTCTCAATGTCTCTGATTTCTTTCATCTTTCTGAAAAATATGTCTGATGCAGTAACTCTGGACTCTCTTTTAATATATTATTGACCACCGAAAGAGGAAATTGACCTTTGAAGACCCTTGAAGATTTCTATTCTTATTGATACACAAGTGAAAGCTCTTGCTTGGGAGTATTTGCTTCTCACTGTCTGGATATATTGTGTGTTCTGTCACAAAACCCTCTCAGAAACATGCATGCTCCCAATTCTGCTGCATACAGACTCATGATCTATCTGTTATCTGCTGTTACTGCAGTACCTTGCCCTATACTATCAGTCATTGTAGGCTGCTGCAAATCAAACACCAGCAAACAAACATCTTCTAACAAACATCACAGGGGTGTGAGCTGTTCAATCTGTTTCAGCACCAGCCGCTATCGTATTACATTACTCATAAGCCATGCTGATAAAATCACAAATGACATTTTATTTTAGGTACTAATCAAGGAGTTGTGGTCCTCCAGGGTGTCCCTTTCATATGGTTAGCAGAGTGGCTTTGAAAGGGCTTAGTGGAAGAGCAGAGCAGTAACATGCTATGGTAATTCCAGCTGCCTCAGGCAAAAAGGCATTTGTTTGGCCAAACTCATGCAGAAAATCTAATATTGTGAGATACAGCAGGGTTGTACTGATCAGGAGGGAAAGGCATCTTAGTCAAAGAGGAATCAAAATACTCATTATATCTCAAGCATGTCATCCAGCCAGGGATTCTCCTTTTAGAACCTTGTCCTGCCTCCTTTGATCAAACTATATGCAGCACCTTTCTGGAGATGGTTTTACAGAAGAAACAGGGCTGTCCACAGAAAGAACCATTAAGATGTTGGGTAAGACACAGCACACTTATCCTACTGTACACTTCATGGCTTAACTGTCTCCACATGCTGACTAAATGCACCTGAGGGGTCTTTCTGTCTCATCCACCTGAAAGTCATAGCAGACAACATATTCTGCCACCCCACAGAACTATGTACATACCTCATGGCTGCAACTGCACAACACCTACATAACCTCAGTCTTAAACAGCCAGTCTGTGGCCATGTGGAGGATTTCCCCTGATCAAACCAAAAGGGTTTCTTGTCATGAAGGAGAAATTCAAATAGAAATGGTTCAGCAATTTGTGACAGAAGAATTGGCTGGTGTAGTTCACAGGAAGATTTAACTGCTGAACTGGTTTAACTGACTGGAAGCAGGAATGCCAAAACCAGATCAACCACCATACAAAGGAGTGAAGATTCCCTTGCTGATGAGGAAAGAAATGCTCCAGTGTTATCTTGCAGGATCATGTAATTCAAGTGGTCAGGGGCCACTCTGGTAGACAGAGCTGATGCTGGGGAATTAACCCAATATTAAGGTTATTAATGAGGTGTTCCATGCACCTCATCTGGTGAGCGCAGGTGCAAATGTACACACAGATTCAGCTCATGCTGCATCTTTGCAGACTCCTTGGAGAACCATCAGTGACAGGAAGACTGTGTCCAAGGCACTTCCCATTAGATGTCTTTATACTTAAGTAAAAACACATGTTTAATTCACCCCAAGGAATACAATTAAATAGTCATTACCTGTGTATTCTTACATAATATAAATTGCCTAATTTATAAAATATAAATAATATATCTACATAATTGAAATTAATATATTAATAGTAATAATAAAAATAAAAAATAAAAAAATTTATATAATATAGATTCTTACATAATAATAATTGCCTAAACACAACAAGGATCAATTATCAGCTTCTTTGCTCATAAGTCAGCCGATACTTTACCACAAAGTCTTCTTTTAGTTCCTTCCTCTGTATTCCTTGAAAAATAGATTCTGGAATTGCCTGGAGTTTTTCCTTCTGCATCCACAAGGTTTGTTTTTTCATACATTCATTCTGGATGGAAAATGGTTATCCAGACTGTACATGTGGACATTCACATATGCTCATGCACACGCATCAACATCCTCTCCCCCCATTTTAGACATTCACCAAACACCACTAGGAGCCTTAGTGTGGACCTAAATTAACCCACTAAAATGAACTGGCTTTGAGAACCCCACACTAGTTCCAGAAGTCTGTAAATAATAAAGCCTTCAAAGACTAGTAGGCAAAACAAGCAATGTCAATCTTTGCCACCTCATCCTGGATTTGCTTCTCTGTATGCATGGAGATTCACATGGAAATGCTAATTCACTTGTTGGGGTCTCATTGGAGAAAAGAAGGAAACTCAGTTCAGGTTCAGATTCTCCATTAACAGAGACAGATGTTCTCCTGCTCTGTTGGCAGAATCCTTTCTTTTTTCTTTTCACCGAAGTAATGAAGTAATGCAGCCATGTCAAAGCCAAAAAAAAAAAAAAGCACATGCATCAATGAAATATGTGGCTCTGCCAAGCAAGGAGACAAATATCACAGTGCCTCTATAGTTGTGTTTTCTGGTTTTGGTGGATGAATAGGTAATTTCTCTACTTCTTGCTAAATATGCCTAAGAATGAAATGCAGCCTCCAGAGGCATTGAGAGCCAGAGCCTGTCAATTCCAAATGTAGACATCTTGAAAAATTCTCTTTGTGCCTCAGACCCACACAGTCACTAATGTTGGGTTCTGTCATTCAAACCTATTTTTTAAATTTCTGGTTTTATTTCTCCAGGAAACTTCAGCCTGGGATAGGAGAAATTACTTCAGTGTGCATTTGATAGGAAACGAAACAAAAAGCCTGTGAAACATTAAACAAGGCAGATAATAAATTCTGTTACCTAAACAAAACCACCAGTGCTGATATTCTGTCAATGCTCTAGCTCAACGTGTATTAATCTAGCCTGTCCTTTTCTCACTGTTTAACTAAACCCCAGTCACTGTGATTGATAATACCTCTCTTCTGAATCAAATGGCTTTTTGTTCCTCCCTCCTTTCCTGTACCTGTTAATTCTTTAAGGAAGGTATAATGATATTTAGAGGCATTTTATGGGGGAAAAAAAAAGAAATTTGGCCACAGCTCAAGACTGCATACCAACTATTTCTTTAAACCAGGCTCTTAAGCTCTGTCAGTGAATAAGCAAATATAAACCTAGCTTTCAGAGTATTCCTTGCAGGTCTTCCATTGATTATACATACATTTCTTATACACTACGATGCAACATCCATAAGGAGATAGTATTCTCACTGGCAGGTAATCACTTAACAATTGATGTGTTAAATGTGATATATTTTTGACATGAAGAGAAAAGCAATATGCAAGTATACCAGAACAAGAATATAAAAGCGAATAAAACAGAATGCAATATTACAATGATCATAGAATATAAGATGTAATATGCCAGATACAGATGGTGTGAATCCCATAAAAATATCACACCAATATGTCCAGCAGTTTGTTCAATTTCTCTTGTGATTCAAAAAATTCCAGCAGGTGTTATGGTTGATTAGAATAGTCACTTGTTTTTGTTACATAATAGCCTTTTCATATATATTTTTTCAGGTTTCCAGTTCTTCAATTTGAGAGTATGTTGTGTTCCATATTAGTCCTAAGAGTATAGGCCAAGTTGAAGTCCAGAATTCTGCCAGCACTGATGTGAGCTTTTTGATATTTGGACCTTACTGTCCAAGTTACTGCAGAATTTACGAGCTTTTGTGGGTTTACAATATAGAATACCAGACTTCTCAATGCAAGGGTTAGCATTGTCTGATACACGAAGCTTCCTATCTTTTCAAACATTGTCAACATTGTCTCCAGTTATAACACCTCATCATCAGTGTATTAATAAAGTTCCAGGAAATACTTACTATACTTTTTAGATAGTTGCTTTCTGTAGTATGCAAGTTGAATGACGGCTTTCACTTATTCATTTATCAGTTCCTAGTGGAGGAGAAAGAAGTCTTGGATTGCATCCAAGGCTCAGTAATGACTAGTTTAATTCTCACAGTTTCCCTTATTCTTTTCCCTTGGAAGTCCAGCAAAGTGACTGTTTTTTGAGTCATAGGTATTAAATCCTCCCCTGATTTCCTGAATACCACACCAAGATATTTAAAGTATACTGCTGGTGCTGTTCAGTACATGCATCTTATTCACTAAGAATATTAACTATATCACTTTCCTGGGAACACCTGCAGTGAATAGTTCAGGGACAATGTTCAAGGCTCTCTAATCTACTGGCAGTTACCATGTGCCATGAGATTTTTTTTACTGGCAGCTACACAGGGAGAATGAGACTTGATAACAATTCCCCACTCCTCTAGTTCTTTTATCAATTATGATAATATATCAGTTCTTCAGATATATACAAAATAGTATATCTAATTATATTCTAATAAATAAAATATCTATTTTTATATAATCTAATATATAAAAATGATAATATATCAGTTCTTCTATCAACATCAATTCAAAATAATATCAATTCAGCTATCTAATTCTTTCATCAGTCTACAGGATAGATAGCATTAGAAGGTAACTTGTAATGTGAAATGTCAACTAGATTGCTATGGGATAAAGGAGAAGCTGTTTGTGTAACAGATTGACAGCCAGGGATGTATTTACATATACAAGCAAACTGTGAGCCAAAGGGTGTGGTGCACCTTTTTCCACTTTCCCCATGAGACCATACATGACTGTCCCTTGAATACATGCTAGCTAAAATCTGAGCAGGAGATGAGTGAACACAGTCCAGGAATCTAACTGCCTAAAGATTAGCTTTTAAATCTGTAATAGCAGGACTACTTTTCTTCAGTTCGATGTTCCGTTCAGTCTGCCTACACTCTTCTACCATTACTTGGTAGCTATGACAATCATAACTTCACATTGGGTTTAAATATTAGACCATGTCTAATAGTCATTTGAAAAAGCTGGTCCATATTTTTGCTACTGTTTGTTCAGAAACAGAGGGATGCATGAATGGTGTTTTACAGTGTGGGATAAAGCTGCATTATCTACTACAAACAATGTCATATTCTCCACTGTAACATGGAAGAGCTTCACAACATCCTTCTTTCTTGGGCATTTTAATATATCTGAAAACTAGAGTATAAGAAATTTAGAATGACTGAAGCTGTTTTACCTGGGTTTCTTGTGGAAAACCTGTGCCATCACAGGGCAAAAATCTTGTCATATACATAGAGCCTAACTATTGGGTTAATCCAGAGCAGCTACTGAAAGCATGAGAAACATCCTAACACTGATAAAATGCATGATGAAACCACCTATCCTTTTGCCTGCACTGTCCCTTCCATATTGTATTTGTCATACTCATTTCAACTGTGTATTTCTTCTGTACAAATCAAAACTTATTGGAGAAGAGTCACTCTAAACCAAAGAAGGGTTAATTTAGATTAAGTACAAGGGGCTTAAGAAATGTGGAAAGAGAGTTTACCACTGAAAACTAAGGAAAAAAATGCTGAGTGCCTCAGCTTTTTCTGTACTAGACCTGTCTTATTTGTTGGGGGCTTACATTTTCTTTGGTCTCCTTTTCTGACTATATACCGGCAGAAGTCCTTATTATTTTTATTATTGTGGTAAAGTTTCTCCTCTGGTTGGGCTATCACCTGGATTAAGACCTCAATGAACTCCAGGAGTCTCCTGGCCTGTTTACAGCTTGCTGTGTACTCTCCCAGCAGATGTTAGAGCAGTTGAAGCCCCCCCATCTGGATCAGAGCCTGGAGTGTGAATGTTCCTGTAGCTGAAGTAAAAACACTTCATTAACATCCTCCCCTAGATCTGGTGGCCTGTAGTAAACATCAGCCATGAGGTTTCCCTTGTTGGCTTGATCCCAATTTTTACTTAAGAATTTTTACCCATTTTACCTGTTTATAGCTGGTTTTCCATGGCAGCTCTCTGTAGTTCCTCCATTTTCCACACAGAGGGTAACATGATCCCCACTGCTGCCCGCTCCCCTTCCTCTCCTGTCCCTTCTGAACAGTTTATAGCCCCTGATGCAGTGCTCCAGCCATGCAATTTGTCCCTCTGCATACCAGTGACAGTGATGAGACCACAGTGCTCCAGCTGCACAGTGGTTTCCAGCTGTTGCTGCTACCCATGCTGTAGGCATCGCTGCATGGGCACTTCACCTGTGCTACAGATTGTCTCACCTCTCCAGATGAACAGTCCCCAGTGCCTTTGAGGCATTTTGCAGATCGGTTATCATATCAATTTTCAACATCCATAATAATTTTTTTCAGTCTTGCCAGCCTTACTTGCAGTAATTTTCTTTTCCTAATCATCAGGGACTTCAGCAGCACCAACAGAAACAAAACAGAGATAATGAAGGATTCATGGTAGAAATCATCCCATTGCAAAGTCTGGCTTATGCAAAGTCTGAAACACCACTTCAGAGGATATCAGCTTTTAAGAGATGCTCTAGGCACAGTGGATGTTTTATTTTTTTCAATTTTTAGTGAAACAATATATCTAATCCCACAGTTTTCAACATTGTATCACAGTAAGAGCCCCCGAAAATCATACATGTAACTGATTCTTCCAGACCATTGGGAGAAGTATGGAAACCTAGACTTCAATTTTTTACTGTTTTTTTAGGCAGCATTGAAAGTTAGTAAACTTTATAACAAACATCACAGCAAAGGAGAAAAAAAAAACTTTTTATAGTTTATTTGATATAAACTACCAAGGAGTGTAATTATGGATAGCGAGCAGTATGTTTCTGTTTAGAAAAATGAGCTAACAGCTGTTTTAAACCTTAGACAAAACCTTGTTCTTAAATATCTGAAGACCTTAAGCAGACCTGAAGGCTTTTTGTACACTGCTAAAAGCTTGCCTGTTTTCCAAATGTAGCACTTACCCGAAGAGGGTATTAGAGTAAAGGTAGTATCTCTTATCATACTTGAGTAAAATGACTCCAGGAAAAAAGAATAAAAAATCTGGATCTAGCTTTTGCAACGATGTTATCTTGAAAAGGCTTTATTTATATTTAGAACTAACAGGAAAACGGAACACCAAAGCTCCAGAAGCAAATGAAGTGCAGTGCACCACAACTGTCAGGTTATATCTGCAAGACTCCTGCCCCAAATTGCAAAAGAACAGCTTTCCTGAACTTCCAGACAGCCTATAGTGGGGAGTGTGTGTTAGACTAACAGCTGAAGTAACTTCATACTGCAGAAATATTTTTCCTTTGCTTGTTTCTGGAAGACAATCTACATACAAAAAGATTACAAAGATTGTCTTAGCTGAAGGACTGGTGCTATTTTCACACCTTTTCTTGCAGTGTATAATTAGTATTCAAATTTGCCATTTTTGGAGGGCTCACAAAAAAGGAAGTCCATGCCACAATGCACTTTTAGGTATTACCTTCAACATGGGAGTAGTTTTAAAGCACTTCCCCCCAGGAAGTGAGTGAAAAATGAATCATCACAAAAGCAATAGTGGCTCTGTTCATCACTTTCTGCCAGCTGTGAATTGCCAAGAGCTTCATGCAGGCTGCATGTGCATGCCAGAGAGCAGCAATCTGAAAGAAGTGTAGACACCTTGGAAAGGTGAAGTGTAAGGAAAAGTACTTCAGACCCTCATGTTTCACAGAATCAGGAGACAGGAGCTGTTGAAGTTGTTTCCAGTTTCAGGGCTGGAGACCTGAAACACTCCATGAAGCTTTGAACAAAAAAATTAAGAAAGATTTTGAATGACCTTAAAAATTGCTGGGATGCAAGAATCACATCAATAGCCTGCTACAAACCCCAGAGTTGTTAATCCTCTGGGGAGTCATGGTCACCTGCTCTCATATTGGATGAAAACCTCAACCAAATGACATGGAGTGAGGGAAAAGACTGGCACAGTGGGGCAATGCTGGCAAATGCAGGATTTGTGGAAACATTTCCAACTCACAGCATGGCACAGGAGAAGGCAGCACTGCTGTGATGTGCAAAATGAAACAAATTCTGTCTGTACATTTAGATCTCAGAGAATTACTGTTGTTCCACTGAGGACAGCAAGTGCACCCCTCTGGCTAGTAAATTTCGCTATGCATTTCCTTTGTTAATGCATGTGTCATGTTTCCCACTATTCCCCTCTTCCTGAGAACCAGACCCGCTGGGCTCACTCCGCACACGCAGCTGTTTCTCCACATCGCAGAGGTGCGTGGACACACGCACAGAGGCATTTCCCTCACTTTCAGAGAAACTCATAGCTGCGTCTTGGCTGCGTTCCTGGTGTCTTCTCATGCCAATGGATTTGCTAGAATGCTGTTCGTCTGACAACGAAACCGGCGTCGCCGTGACAGCTTAAGGACATCCCTGTCCTCAACCTATCCCTTTACTGACATCCTTGATTTTTTTGCATACAAACCGGCAGGCGCGGTTTGTCCCTGTGAGTGATCGGTACTCGCCGCCCCCCGCTGACGCCTAGATGGGGCGGTCCCCGCTCCCTACACGTGCCTCTGGGGGCCGGCTCACCGGTCGATGGCAACCTTTGCTCCCCGCCCCCGGGCCGTCGCCCCCGTCCCGGAGTGCCGTGCCGAGTCGGGGGGGCGCGGGGCCGGACAGCGAGGGCGAAGGCCCGCGGCGGCGCCCTTGCCCGCGGAGACGGAGCGCGGGACAGGGGGGGAATGGTTCCGGGCTCTGCGCGCAAGGGCTGCTCGGGGAGGGCT
>VZRH01002014.1:222211-283390 GCA_013397555.1 Urocynchramus pylzowi
CTCCGGCTGTCGCGCCGCTGCCGCCGGCGCTCCCCAGCCCCGCGCCCCTGCCCGCCGGTGCAGCCGCAGGGGTTGCGCTGTGCGGGGCACCGTGTGCGCTCGCCCTCTCGCCTGCGCCTTATCACACTTTGATTTGTCCTGGGCAGCGTCGGGGCCTCGGCGGCTCTGCCGCCCTGCCTGCCTTACGCAGCGGCCGCCGGCCTTCTGCAGCCTGCCGGCTGAGCCCCGCTCCTGGAAGGATTTGTGTGTGTGTGAGTGTGTGTGAGAGCGAGAGGGAGGGAGGGAGGGAGAAGGGGGCGATGTGTCCGTGTCCGTGCCCGGAGCCAGGCTCCGCCCCTCGCAGCGGGCTGCCGGTAACTGCGGGAATTCACGGAGCGCAGCCACCGGTCATATCGAGTTCTTTCGTGGCTCTCCAAAATGCTGATTGCAAGTCAGACTTTTGCCTTGTGAGACCCCCGTTGAGTGTCTTCGGGGCTCTCATCGTCAGTTCCACGGACGTGTTTTTGCATTTCCCCTTAGAACCGCTCCACAGCAGGGTCCCTCTGAGGAGCTGGTTTTGAACATGTGGTTCGTTCATCGTGAAGCTCCGATGTTTTCAGGATTGTGGTCCTAACATATGGGTTGATGTGCTTGTTTATAGTCAAACACAAGAGCCGCTTCCAAGGCTGTGCTGGAGTTTCCCACATGCTTATATTTAAACGCGTGTCTGTGTGGTTTTGGGATCAGGGCCTTAGATGTTTTCCTAAGCTGTTCTTTGTGAATGGCAGCCAGAATTAAGTTGTTTATGTGTATATGAAGTTACTAATTAGGAAGTGGTATGGGAGAAGGTCAGAAAACAAGACATTGTTCTTTTGGCCTCGAGGGTGAAGAAATGAGGTGTCTAATTAAGTCTTTTCTTAGAATGTATTTTTAGTGGTGCTTATGTCTTGGGCACTTAGTTGGGTGTTTATACTGATAGAAATCTTGCTCTGAGATGAAGTAGGGTTTATAGACAAGCTCCTCTTGAAATTCGTGATTGACAGCATAGTAAAGGATTGCAATGCAGAAAGTTGAGGGAGAACTTGATTTTTTACCTTTGCATTGTATTATATAGTTCAAAAGCAGCTTTTGCTGTGTCCTGAGACCACATAGTACATGGGGCAGATTAGTCTCTCCCAGGCCTTCCAAATAAAACATATTAGGAGAAATATATTTTTCCAGTGTACATTATTTGGAAATGAAGGTTTGGTCTGATGAAACTCTATTTCAACTTCTTGTTTTAAAATTGCATGGACATTCCTGGTTTAGATGATAACCTTATCTTAAAGCCTGATCTCAAAACCTCTCTTAATCTTCTTAAGCTCTTAACAATCTTATAGACAAATTGACCTAGTATACCACTGTTGGGAGATAAAAGCTTTTGTATTTTCCATGATTTGGAAGGTCATGGTGGAGAAAATTATAACCTTTACCATATAATATATTCATCACAGGCCTAGTGTACAAAGACCTTAATATTGGATTAAGGAATGCTGGACCTTTTATTCTCCAGAAAGTGCCTTTTTTGGGGTTTGTTCTGAAGTTTTGGTATTCACTAGCACAGTTCCTGTGTTTAAAAGCCCTTAAAAGTCCTGTGTTTAATGGCAATTGCAATAGCCAGAACAATTCTGCTCAAAAGAGCTCTTTCAGACACCCAAATTGAAAGGTTAAGTTTTACAGTATACTTAAGTCACAGTAGCAGGTGAATGCTTGTTACTAGTAATTGTCTAAAAAATACATAAATAATTTTCAGATAGTATGATATATGATTCATCTTCTAATTTTGAAATAGTGTCATAATTTACAGACAAATCCAGGAGATTTCTAGATTGGGCATGAGGAGTGTTTGTTTCTTTGCTTGCTTTTCTCCAAAGGGAAAGACTCTTCATGAAGGTCTGTCTTTTTCAGTCAAATACTTATCACCAGAGGGAAAAACGATGAACTAAACTCAGGCATCAGGGCCAAACTTGGAGTGTTTTTCTGAGCATCCTCTTAGTTGTACTCTTGATCCTAATATATTAACTTTTGATAAAAACCTGTATTGTGATCTAATCTTCAAATGTCGAGGGGCAGTGAAATTTTTCATTTTCACTGTACTTTTCATGCAAAGTTAGGAGACCGTTTGCTATGTTGTTTCTCCTAGCAGAAAAATATTCAGTGATGGTTGGGTCTCTTTTGCTGTTGTTTCTTTTGTGGTTTTTTTTCCAATATGTGTCAACAGAATGGAACGTCTCCATTCATGGCTGTCAAATGTGAAAGGATATTGGACTGGAAATGCTGATGATTCTTTACTTCATTTAGAAAATTGATCCTGATCTTAAAAGGCATTTCACTGTCTATAAAGTATTTTGCTTCCACTGGGGTACCTGCATCTCCTTAGTGAAAAAGAGTAACTCACCTAGAGGAAAGGTTGTCAGCTAGGAAAAGTGTGTCTGTAGTGGAAATTCTTAGGGTTTTTTTTTTGTATGTTTGTTTGTTTGGGTTCTGCCTTTTGTTTGTTTGTTTTTTAGGTCTGTGTTGACATTCTCATTTCTGGAAAGGAAAGATGTGCTGTATTTTGAAAGTTGTGCTGTATTTAACACATGTTGTTATGTCCATAACTGGCGAAAACAGCTTTTCTCTTAAACATCTTTGTTACTCATACCAGCTCTTTGGATGTCATCTGATGAACTTTGCTAAGTCTACTTAATATTGCTTTTTCTCCTTCTGTTGTTAAGTCTTTAGTTAGTGTAGTTGTTTTTTAAGGTGCACACGAGGTTAAGTCCTATATTAAGAGGGGTAATGGACGGTGCTTATTTTGGCAGATAACTGCGTTCACTAAGTCTTTCAGGATGGAGAAGCTGAAACTTCTGTTGAAAGGATTAGTGCCAGTTTTCAAGCCTAGCTGATCGTAAGAATGTGAGGAGTTGGACTTCTTGTGAAGATTATGAGGTATCAGTTAAGTGCAGTAGAAAGCTGAATTATTAGTGATTCTGCTTAATTTTGTGTATGCGGAGCAGTTGTAGTAGAATTGTATGTTCATATTGACACATATAAATTTTTGTGCTTTTAGCGTAGTTATACCATCTCTGTGTGGTATTTGTGGTTTCGTTCTCAAACTGGAGAGCAGTTAATGTGGCTTTACAGTGAGAGTCATATTCAATTCTGGCATGCCTGGTGATAGATGCTAGTTTTTTTATTTATGACATGGTGATGCCTTCACAGCTTTACAATCATATGAAGTAAGGTTGAGATGGAAAGATAGCTTCTTGGTAGGAACAAGTGAAGCATGTTCAGTATGTGGAGATTTCTGAAGAGTTACAATTGATTTTGATAAACTAAAGAAAAATAAACAAACAAACAAAAACCCCACCAAAACCAGAAACTATCATTAGAGCATCTCCATTTTAATTTGGTCAAAGTGTGATGTAAAGAAATGGCTTGATGGTACTTCTTGGTTAGAGTTACCAAAATATTATAAATCTATTACATTGCATGTTTGAACATGTTCTGTTTTGGACAAGAGATTGCAATTACCTTTAGCATATCAGAATTATTTATTATAATGTTGGTATGTTAGTTTTGCTACTTTTGAATTATAAAGGAAGATCGTTTTTACATAAATTAGTTGTACTTTGAATAGATTATAGTAATTACAGATTTAATGTTAACAGATATAATAAATGTTTGCTTCAAGAAGTTAGTTATAAGACATATGAGTTGCATATTTATTGGATTTATTTGGAAAATAAATGCAAATATACTTCCTTAACAGTTATTTTTAGACAAGGTGTATTCATTTTAAGCCATGCTCTGTGACTATCACTTTTATATTTCTATTCCACTTTTAGCTTGTAGTATTTACAGGAACTGGAAATTATGATTTTTATGGCCTGAGATTGTTCTTTGGAGGTGTGCCTTTTAGATGCCAGACATCAAGGCAGCTCAAGTCAATGCTAGCAAGCGTTAGTGTACTGCTATCCCCTGCCCCCAACATAAGTATTTAAGGATAGTGTGAGACTGAAACAAAGCTTTTTTAAAGAAAATATAGAATATAAAATAAATGTACAGTTCTTTTGATTGTAGTTCACAGAGTATGAACCACTTGATCCTTGTCTAATCTGGCATATTTTAGATGTAAAATGTGCAAAAGCATGGAAATTAAAAATTCAGAATATTCCCTAAAGTACAAATTCCAGTTCAATAATAGCAAGAAGACCAGAGATATGTCTTTAATTTGGAAATGCATGCTCTGCTTTGTAACATCTGCTTGTGAAATAATCTAAATTATCCTTTTGGTCTAAGTCATCAAAATACTGAGCTTGAGAAATATATTCGCCTTGTCACAGAAAGGTCAAAATGAGTAACTGCTTTAAAGAATATTAATAAGCATGATGAGAACCGTGTAAATTCTTGGAAAAGCTATGTTCAATTAAAAAATAATGGTGGGGTTCGTAGTTTTTTTCTTTGCCTTTTAATGTTTAGTTTTGCTGCTTATACAGCCCTTTTTTCACTCACAAATTATCTTTGCAAAATGAAATTCACATGGAGACAAAATCTTTTTAACCTTTTTTTTTTTTCTTTTTTTTAATTTTCCCTGAGAAAGATAGGCTTTAAATCTTTTTCAACTGATAGCTTTGCAGCTTTTTTGTTAGTTCTTGCACCCTAGGTATTTTAAATGATCTCATATGGCATCTGCTTCATATTAGAAGTTCAAATGGAGATGTGTCATCTAAACATAAGGGTTGTCACTGTTAATGTGATGCAAGATGTGGATGGGTTAACAGGAAGGTATGATACCAGAATGTTACCCTGTTCTTTTGAGTTTATTTAGGCCTTCTGATGTTTACATTCTTGTAATGGAGTTTCTCACGCACTTTCATGTATATAAAATAATTGGTTTACATTCTCCTCTGTAGGAGGAGAATTTTGATGGACTGTTGGTTTGACCAGTGTGGTTGGAGAGATGGCAATGTCATTCTCCAATCCACTGTCACTTTTGGAATTCTATAAATGTTGAGGTCTGAAAAATAAAACTTTTTTTTCCTGTTCTTGTTCAGATGCTGGAACACCTTACGTGAGTTTTATTATTTCTTGTCCTGACAGTGACACCAAAATAAGAGAGAATGTTACGAATTTTTCAGTGCCCTGGTTTTGGCTGGAATAGAGTTAATGTTCTTCTTGACAGGCACTTTGGGCATCAGTCAGTATGTGGTGACTGATGGTATTGTGCACCACTTGTTTCTCTTGGGTTTTATTCCTGGGTCACCCCTTCTCCCTGCCCCCTCATCTCCCTATTGATTATAATTATTGTACTGTATTTTTAATGTTGTTTTAGTATTTTACTTTATTTCAATTACTAAACTGTTCTCATCTCAGGACATGAGTTTTACCATTCCTGTTTCTCACTCACATTCCACTGGCAAAGGGGGGAGAGTGATGTAGAGCTGCTGCTGGTATCTAGTCAGGGTTAAATCATGGCACACTGAGAGCTCCCTTTACGTGAATATTTCAATATGATAGTGCTGCTTTCCTCCACCTTGTTTTACTGGGTTTTGTTTGTTTTGTTATGTTATATCTTTTTTAGTACCTTTCTTTTTTCTTAACACCTTCTTGTTGCATTCTCCTATGCTTGTTCTAAACCTTTTTTTTCTTGTTTGTGTATGTGAAGTACAGTAAATGCTTGGTTGTTAGAATTCCTTGCATAAAGAAAAGATCCTTCATTTTTGATCGGAAAAATAGTCCTGTTCTTGTGTTTTGATGACTTAAAATAAAGCTTCCTTCAGGAAGTTGCTTGATGTGTCCTGTAGGGTAAAGAATGCATACTTCACTTAAGGAAAGATCCAGGAAGTTTTTTAAATAGTAAGTCACAGGTATTTTCACAACTATTTTAAGCAAGCATGGTATGCAGTGTTTTCTGAGCTTCTGAAATGCACGCACATGCTCCAAATGTTCATTCTAAAAACACTCTTAGATTTTCTCAATGGAGAGCCTGGCATCCCAGCTCTAAGCTCCTCAGTGGCTGTTCCCATTATCCCTGGCACTGTGTTTAGTTTGAGTCTCTGCATCATCCCTCTCAAGTAAGCCCTTTACCACCACGATGTATGAAAAAGTAACATCTGTTATCAGTCTCAGGGTGGGAAAGTGTGTCAAGATGTTTCCCTAATGTCTTTTGTAATGACTGGGGTTCTGCATCCAGACAAATAATCTGTGTTGCTTGCTGCATTGTCTGGCAGCTGGTGTGGTTTTCTTGACCATGGGCTGTTATAATAACCAGCCTTCATTGTAGTATTTCAAAGCACACATCTCTAAACATTTGGGCTTGGTCACCAGCTTCCAGGACAATCCCAAATGGGAAATTAAAATATTAAAGGAAACGTTCTCTAGCATTTCAATTACAAAAACAGAATTAAACCAAACCCCCACCAAACAACAAGAAAAAAATTCCAGCAAAATTACCTCCTGAAAAACTTACTTACGTCTTTAACTGAATTTCTGATCTTCTTTGTAAGGTATATAACTGTAGCAAAAGGGCGTGCAGTCAGTATCAGTAAAGAATATTGCTTAAACTGTTAGAGGGTGTTTATGATTGTTTCTAATATCCTTTATGAATAGTGGAATTGCATTTCTTCCTGTAATACTACCAATCTCTACTTCCAAAAAAATGTTATTTGTGCTTGTGCACATTTTTGTGGAAGGAGGTTACATGGAAGGTAGTGATGTTATAAATTTTCTGCCAGTCTGTGGAGGAGTAAAGTATGAATTCTGTGATTCTTATTAAAATACTTCATAATCTGCATGCCTGGAAAATTCCCTGTTAGGAAGACTCCCCTTAAATAGTCTAAAAATTGGTAAAAGCCATGCACTGTATTTGTTTGCATGACTTCTAGTTGTGTAAGAGAATGGCTATTAAACCATGAAGTATGGCTAGAAACATTAGCTGTGTGTATAGAACATTTGGGTCTGTCAGAGAATACGAGCTCATCCTGTGCTGTGTGATTGAACCTGCACCATGGAACAGCAACATATAGTTTGAAAACTTTTGCTGCCTGTTTTTTCAGCACAGCTGAAAGTTATTTCCTCTTTATCTTTTGCTGCTTGGCACCTAAAGTATATTCAGGTTCTGGAGTGAAAATATTGTAGATCTATGTTTACTCTTTGCTTGGGTTCTTGCTCTATGAAGTTTTGGCTTTTAGGCACATGGACGCTTCTGCTTTCGTTAAAAGCCTGTGCAAATGTTTGCGGGATCTGGATTGGGGTGGATTTTTTGCCTCCCTACCTACAAGTCAACAGTCTAAAGTGATTTTTTGAATTTCCATTAAAAATGTGTTTATCTGCTTTTTTAGTGTGTGCAGGCTTTCTGTATATATCTTTTCCATGGCATTGCTTTTTTCCTGTTTATAAGTTGAATTGGCCCAAAGCCAAGCAGAGTAAGCAGTAGTTTTTGGAAAGAATTATCATGCATATTTAGTAGTAGGATATTGAATCTTTTGGCACAGAAAGCCTGTGAGTCTGTAATCATTGTGGTTTGTGTGTGGTTTTGAGTAAGTTTACATAAAGTGTTTATGATATGATCTGAAAATTGCTTTTGCAGCTTATTTTGGAGGTTGGGTACAGGTTAGACTTCTGAGCTGTTTCAGAAATGCATTTTGATTTTTGGAGGCTTGGAAGTCAAAGCTTTCAGCCACCAGTGTGTCAAGTGTGTCCTGGTTTTATCATTGAAGGAAAAGTGTCTTCAAACTTAAGAAATATGTGATTATGCTTGTAAAGATGAGCAAACTGAGGTACATACTGCAGGGATGTATTTCAAGAAAGTGAGAGTCAAGATGTATTTGATGCTGTTCATCACAAGGGCCTGTTGAGTTGGACTGAAAAAGTGAATGAGACAGAAAAATACTCTTTTCTTTATTAAAACATAATTTAATTTTTATAAAACTGTCAGTCGTTTCTGCCCATAGAGTATTGATTCTGCTTTTATGCAATAAGATACCAAAAAATACTACTAATGAAGAATTTGGACACAGAGGAAAAATAACTTAAAGGATTTGTTGCATTTTGGCAACTTTTTATTTGATGAGGCATTCTGAACATTTGAAGGATTAGGGAAAAGCTATGAAAGTGGTAAAAATTATTGGGTGGGTAGCAGCTCCTGACCTAGTGGAACTTGCTTGCTCGAGGGCAGCAAGCTGATGTAGGGGCTGGAGCATGGGACCTGTGGGGAGAGGTTGAGGACACTGGGATTGCACAGCATGGTTGAACAGAATGGCCCAGGGGAGATCCCAACTGAGAGATCCCACTGGCCTCTGTTCTCCTCTTATGGCAGATGAAGAAAAGATAGTGCCAGACTTTTGCATGCTGGTAAGGCGAGTCACTGGGAATAGGGCTCAGGCGGAAATACCTAAATAATGTGGCAGATATTTTTAGAAAGAATCTTTTTTCAGTCTGAAGCAGAGAACTGAGGACATTATGGACCTTACAACTTTGGAGAGATTCAGAACTTTGCCAGACAAGGCACTGCTCTAAATTGGCCTGGCCTGAGCGGGGGGATTGAATTATTTGATATTCAGCAGTCTCTTGCAGCCTGAAAAACTTTCTGTTACTGTGTAGTGAGCATGTTACCTTTAGCCTGGGGATGCTTGCTTCAGGCATTGCAAATGGAAGGAGCAGCAATTTGGGACTGGTTCAGTTGTACACAGCCAGAAGTGATAGTGAGAACTCAGTTTGCTTTGGCGCACAAGTGTCACTTCAGTCTTGTGAGACTGCTTTTTTCCAACCTTGATTTTTTCACATGCTTGCTCCCTACACACCCAAAAGCACCTTTTGTTATGGTTATTTAATGTATAAATGCTTCTGGGTAAAGCATCAATAGCTCTTTGTATTTAAAGCAGAGCTATGCTTCTGCCTCTCAGCCCTTCTTCCTAACTTACTTGCTGGCTTATGTACAAACAGTCTGTTTTCATCTGACAGACAAAAGTATGCACTTCAATTTTTATTTTTCAGTCCCAGAAGTGTAGGGGATGTTGGGTCCTGTCTTTTCTGTCATCCTTGGTACACTCAGAAAGTGCCAGATAAATTAATTGAGCGAATGAGAGAGTTCAGCAATGAGAGGGATTTCCTTTCCAAGCTTGGAGGGTGTGTAGAAATATAAAAATATATTCACTGATGTATTCTTATCCTTTTTTGTTAGTCTTTACCAAACTAGTTTGTAATATTATGACTCTACTAGTGTATATTTTCTATAGTATTTTTAAGGGAGAATGGTACAGACAAGAATTCAGTCAATAATAAAAAATATGAATACAGCAGAAAGTAGGAAAAGAGTGAAAAACTGTGGTATATGACCTTCTCAGGCTGCCTTCCCATGAAAAAGTGAAATTGGCATTCTTAAGTAAAGCTGTCATATTTGTTTGCTTAGTCCTGTTTCTCTGTAAATAGCTTCAAACTTGAGGGAGGCTTTTAAGTGTTTTAAAAAAAACTTCTAGTAAATCACCGGTTAAGTATTCTCTCAAGCAAACAGCTTGAAGGGATCTGCTGCTGTTTTGTCTGACTTATTGATCTGTGGACACAGGCTGTCTAACAGCTGTTGGGCAGTTAGACAGTATTTTGCTTCCAAATAGCCGCAGTGTAGGGTCTCTCTGACAAGTACACGGGAAATAAAGAAGGATCTTGAAAGCTAGGGAAACCAAAGGAATTGCAGGGAATGGGAATTGTAAGGATTTGGAGGCAAACTGTGTTACTGCAGGAGAAACCATAGAAGTACATTACAAAATTCCACTTATGCAGATTTTCATTATTTCTGATGTTCATGTAACAACCGATTTCTTTTGAGGATCACTCTTAAAACATCTGTGCCATAAAAGAGAATTTTCAAAGCAAGTGAGTTGCCCATATTGTTATGGACTTGTTTACTGTGAATTAACTGAAGCATCATCTGTATCTCTTTGTTTATGGGCTGTGTGGAGGCTGTGTGGCAGGGTGGGTAGTGAAGCAAAACGGGTAGTGAACAAAAAAAGATGCCAGTGTTGTTCTGTTCTTTTGAGCTTCTCTAAGCCCTCTGATGTTTACATTCTTGTAATGGAGTTTCTCACACACTCCCATGTAAATAATGGTTGTTTTACATTCTTCTCTGTAGGAGGAGAAGTTTGATGGACTGTTGGTTTGACCAGTGTGGTTGGAGAGATGGCAATGTCATTCTCCAATCCACTGTCACTTTTGGAATTCTATAAATGTTGAAGTCTGAAAAATAAAACTCTCTTTTTCCTGTTCCTGTTCAGATGCTGGAACACCTTATGTGAGTTTTATTATTTCTTGTTGTGACGGTGACAAGCCAGAGTGTTGTGGAGTTACAGAGTCTTCAGCTAGGTTGGGGTAAAAGTGTTTTTAAAGCATTTTAAAACAAAGAGTAGTGTCATTTGTTTCATTTATTCTCCTGTAGCACTACGTTTCTGCATTAATGTCAAGTTTTTGTTTCTACCAGGTATTTTTTTGGATGTTGATTTTCTGTTTGAAAAAAATCTATGTCTGATGTCATAGAGAGGTAACTGTTTCTAGTAACTTAGTTCTTCTGCACCTTTGTGTTTCTCTATTTTCTGCTGGTTTAGCCCCTTGGGGTTTTTTGGTCTCATGTAGCAAGAGAGGTAAAGAAGTAGTCTAATAGATTGGATAAGAAAGCAAGACATAAGAGATCATTCTACCACTGTAAAATGCTGTAAGAGAGCTTCGTTTTCAAGGCACCATATCTAGTTATGGCCTTTATGGATTTTCAAAATAGGGCTGATTGCCCAGAAAAGAGATACCTGAATGATTGCCACCTGGAGTGGTTTTAATTTTGATCTTCTAAAGATCTTAAATTTACACTTCTTCATGAAGAAATGTTGTCTAAGGTTTATTGCATCTCTTTAAGAGGAAGGTCTAGCATTAAAGATCTTATGATCTCTATAGAGAGCAGTAGGTGAGAATACTTTAATACTGGTTAGTACAGTTGGTATGACTGTTGTTGAGTATCTGCATACTTACATGCTTTGATATTTATTATGCAGTATCTTTGGAGTATCTTATGTAAACCACCAGCTTATAGATGCTTGAAATTTCAAGTTCCTAACAGCTATGTGTGGTACTGAAAATAAATTTTCAGCCCTGTTGGGGGCCTATGTGGTACCTGTTTGGAGTGGGTGTCAGCTGCCTCTTCCTTGCAGTCAGTCCATGTGATGAATTGAAGAGGTGATTTCCTATAAAATGTTTGTGTTTTAAGCCTTTGCCTAGCTCTTGCTGTCTTGGGTTTGCTGCTCCTTGTGTTTAAAAACTTTGTGCACCACTCAGCTCATTTGAGGAGTCATGCTGGAACGTCCTGGATCGTTCTTATGGCTGTCCAGGCATTTTCCTTGCTCTTGCTACCTCCCAGGCAGATTAAGCTTGTCCTTTTCAAGGCTATTGCCAGAGGAACAAATTTCAAAGTGCAGTGAAAAATCTTTGGTGGGCTGAATTGCACCTCTTGCAGATTATTATGTTCAGCATTCTTGTGACCACTGAAGCTTTTTATGTTATCATTGGAGCAGTGACATCAAAAGGGGAGAGCTATCACAAAGTCTTAAGAGAGGGGAGACCAGGACATGTGGTTACCTATTCTCCAGGGCTGCTCAATGCAGGGCTGCCCAGACTGCTCAATGGAAAATACAGCTAGCAGGCTGAGGGTGAAGAATCATGTCCTTGGAGACACATTTCTGGGATATGAAAGTGATTCTAGCACTGGTAAACAAAATGCTGTCTTGCTTCAACTGCTTGGATTCCTTATGAGGATTTTGTATGAACTGCAAAACTGGGATTAGAACTTTGTTTTGATGGTGTTACCAAGAAACACTTTTGCCCATGAAGCAAGCTGCTGTTGTTACGAATGTATTACTTATGAAAGAAGGGGAAGTGGACTTTGGTTGTTGTGTATATTAAAAAGAAATGTGACAGTCTGATCTCTGGTTCAATCTGAACTTGTGGAGTTTTGCTCTGGCTGTAGCATATTTTGTTTTTGAAAAACTTGGGCAGTGAGAGTTTAAATTCTAAATTTACTCATCCAAGCACTGCAGATTTTGCTTTCCAGAAAGTGTTGTGAAAGAGAGGAGATGGAGGCAGGTTTTGAGGAGCAGATTTGCTCTGTTGCCTTCAGAAGTGCAGACATAATTCTCACCATCAACCACAAATAGTCATACTTCAACTTTGCAAATCAAGTATCATGAGTTAATGTCTGATCTACTGGTCTGTGTTGATTTCACTCTTTATGCCGATGTTTAACAAGTCATGTGCTATTGTACTCTGAAATCTGTATTTGTAAAGAGAAGGGCAAGAGAAGTTCTTCCAGAAGTCCAGTGGCTGATCTTCATTATTATAGAGAGGCTATTGGAAATCTTTGTTTGCTTTGAAGATAACACAGAAGCTGTTGAAATTGAAAAGGGTATTGTGCTGAAACAAAAAATTGAAATATCTCAAGTCACAAGGTTGTTATTAATTCGAAGTCTCCTTTACATTTATATTTCTGTTGACTATTCTCTATTTTTCCACTGGCTATTACTTTTATTAACATACTGGTGATCTTAAAGAAGGCTTGAGAGTTCAAAACTGGTGATGAGATGACTGATGTCAAACCAGTGTCTTAAGTTCTAACCTTTTTTCTTTTGACATGCATACTTTGAATTAGTTTGTTTCTAGAGACAAATAGCACATGCATGTGGAAATGGCTCACAGACACACAACCTTAGATACCTCACACATACACAGTCATCTCTGTATCTCTTAAAAATATCTGCCATTTGGGAGTGGCCACTGTCCTCTCCTCCTAATTGCCTCAGTACATTATGTAAGGTATATAAAAAAAGGTTTGCTGAAACTGGCTCTATGGCTTCCTAGAATTATGTGTGTTGAATGCATTGTAAATTTAGGGGAGTTTTTTTTGTGAAACTTGTCTACAGTATGCAGTGGTATAGCTAATTACTTGCTGTTGGTACAGGATGACCCAGCTACTTTGAAACTTTTCTTCCAGTTCTATATGCTACTTACTGAGATCTTGTCTTCAGCTGAAATATGCTTAAAAGAACACTGGACTACATATGTGTTTTTAAATCTGTGTATATACTTTTTGTGTAAATGTGGGAGCCCTGTGTTCTGGACTGGAGAGAGATATGCCTTCATTAAGAGCAACAGTGGTAGTTTGTTCAGTTGTATAAAAATACTGGTGATAACAATCCCTACCAAAAGAAGTTAGTCTCTTAAAATGACCACATTGCCTGGATATAACTGCAGTAACTTGTCCTCTTTCTCAAAGTTTTCATGTCAAAGGGTTTTTTTGGCTGCTAAGCTGCTAGACAAACAACTGAAAACTGCTGAGCTATGTGGATATGTCACAGGTATTGGCTGACATGCATCTGTGTTGCTGCTTTTGCTTTCAGATGTTACCATGAGTATCAGTTGGAGCACAAGGAGCTATGGTAGTAGGAGTGTTTGGGAGAGCTGGGTCTTGTTTACTTGAGAAAGGTAAGAGTGTGATGGGGTTGTGGGAATTCCTGATGGAACAGAGTGAGAATGGGTGATAACTAGCCAGAGGAGATCACCCAGCAATAACATGCTTTACCTTACTAAGTCAAAGCTGAGAATTGGCAACTACAGAGAAGGAAATACTAAATCCACATTGCCTCTGTAGCATGTTACTGAATTAGGAGACATGAAGCACATTCTAGAGTATAGTTCATTTGTGCAGAACATCTAAGACAATATGGAAACTAAAGTAAAATTCAGTGGAGAAAAGAGGTTATGTTGTGATGAGATAACTTTGAACACAGGGTGCCCACCAAAGCCACTCTAATCACTCACCTTCCTCGTGTGGATGGTGAAGAAAAAGTATGACAGAAGGTTCAGCAAGTATGGTCATGGCAAACCAGACTTGGGTTTGGAGAAATTAATTTAATTAACTGCCAATGAAAAGCCAGAGAAGGATAATGAGAAATAAAAACAAACCTTAAAACATCTTTCACCCACTCCTCCCTTCTTCCCAGGTTCAACTTCAGCTCCAGATTTCTCTTCTCTTCTGTCTGAGTGGCTCAGGAAAATGGGGGATGGGGCCCGTGGTCAGTTTATCATACTTGTCTCTGCTGCTCCTCCCTCCTCACGTTCTTTCCCTGCTGCAGTGTGAGGTCCCTGCCAACTTTTCTAGCATGAATCCTTCCCATGGGCTGCAGTTCTTCATGAACTGCCCTAGTATGTCTTCCAGCATGGTTACAGCCTCCTTCAGGCATCTGCTCAGGTGTGGAGTCCTCCGTGGGCTGCAGGTGATCTCTGCTGCACCATGGACCTCCATGGGCTGCAGAGGGATAGCTTGCCTCATCATAGTCTTCTGCAGAAGAATTTCTGCTCCAGTGCCTGGAGCAGAATTTTCACTGACCTTGAGGTCTACTTCACTGCTGTTGTGCAGCAGTTTTTCCTCTTCTTCAGTATGTTCTCTTAGAGATGCAGTCACTGTCACTGATGGGCTTGGCCTTGGCCAGTGGTGGTTCTGTTTTGGAGCTGGCTGCACTGGCTCTTGTACATAGAGGAAGCTTCTGACATCATCTGACAGAGGTTATCCCTGTAGCCAGCCACCAAAACCTTGCCACACAAGATGGTCTGAAAAAAATCTCTAATTAGCCACATAAGTAACCAGTGCAGACAAACATTGCCTGTATGTATGTGTACCTGATCTTTGGCTACACAAAGATTTTGATGTCAAGATTTTGTCACAGCTCCAAGACAGCTGCTTGAAGAAGGAAACACAACTTCTTTCCATAGGGTGTCCTGGAGCAAGATGAGTTGTATGACGAACTGGGTGAAAAAGCTAATGCAGGGAAGTAGAGTGAATTCAGCATGTTGTATTTTCTGGTTTGTGATTGCTTATGACTTAAACAGTTTGCTGCCTAGAAAAGTTCAACAGCTGAAAAGGGTAATGTAGTTGACTCTAAAGACAGGTTTTTCTGGGTTTCACATCCTATACCTTGCATTTAAAATTGAAAGTGGACTGCATTGCAGTCATTATATTGGGAAAAGAAGTATAAATATACAGAAGGAGCTAGATAAAGGCTATGAATCCTATTAGATTACTCACTTGTTTGAAATAAAGATGCTCTTTGTACTTGTAAGTTTGCCATTGGGGAGAGATCTGAAATTATTAAAAAAATAAAATAATGAAATTCCAATTGAAATGGTAAACCACAGCTTTTTGATGTAGATAGAGATTCGTGTATCATGTCTTTTGCTTAGCTTTTTGAGTATTTCAGATTTTCAACTTAACCTTGGAGGCTTTCAGAAGATTGTGAGGGCTTTGTGGTGGTGTTTATGTGTGGGGTGGTTTTTTTTTGTTTGTTTGTTTTGTTTGGAATTTTTTGTGTGCCTGTGTGTTGGTCCCCCCCTCCATCAGAGAGAGAGTAACTGCAGAACTAACAAAGCTGCAAAAATAATCCAGCTGTATAAATGGAATGGAAACAGTAGTGTTCAGACTAATCTGTGATTTTCAGTAAAATCTACTTATGACTGACCTGCTGCTTTGCCATTTGATTGAAATTTGTGCACTTTTCCTGTTGTCTTTGTAAATCTTTTTGAGCATGTTTTTGCAACAATCTTTTAGGTGGATTATGCCTATCTAATACCAATTTTCTGGTAAAATGTCAGTGGCTGTTATGTTCAGAGTAAACTTCAGAAAGCAGTCACATCCATCAGAAGAACAGAGGGAACTTTGATAACATATTTTCATGTAAGGACATAGGTCAGCAAGGCTGTTGACAGGAGTAGAGAGTAATAAATTTACTCAGTAGTGAAACCATGTTTCTGGAAGAGTGCATGGGTTTATGAGTAAGGAGAAAAGGGAAATTACTTCTGTCCTAGTGCTTGAAAGGAAGTGCTCCTTTCCGACTGGGACTTGGTTTGCATACCAAGGAAAAACTGGTATTTGAAAGCATCAGCTGGTGTTGCTGTAGCTGACCCTTCTTGTATTTTGCACTGTGGTGAAAATGTGTCCATTTCTAGCCTTTCCAAAGTGATCAAAGACATCTGTATTCTTTGAAGAAAATTTTCTGATTTGCTTTTGAAGGGATATGTTTTTCAATTGAATGAGTGGGTATGGGGCCTTTTCAGGAACTCTTAGGTAGATTGTCCCTCTGTGAAGCTTTCGCCATGATGATGCACAGTACTCTCTTTAAAGAATATCATCTGAATCCGTTGTTAGAAGTGCTTCAGTGTTTCTTTTTATTGAGTGTTTTACTGTGGACCTTTGGGACAAAACAAAGGAATAAGGTGAAAGACATGTACAAGACATGTACAAGAGCTGGTTTGATTTGTGGTAGTGGTTTTTGAGTGTTATGTTGGCATTAGGTGCTTAGGGGAGAGAAGGACAGCTTTGGTCTTTTCAGAGTTCATACAGATACATACCTACAGTATGTAGGAAACCTGGAAGTGGTTCCCTCATTGGTAGTGCTGCTCTAACATGGGCTCAAGAAAAGAAAGCAAAGATACTGCAACCATTTTTTTTCTGCCTGTGTAGTAACTTTCAGGTGGTATTTGTTTCCTCCTTTTGTCATCCATTGTACCTATTGCAATCCATTTTGCTACTCTTTAAAGGGCTACTAGGATTTACACAGTAAACACAAATGAGTGCTTTGTAAAAGTAAATAAATAGTGATTGCATTGATTTTTCTTATTTTTGGCTCTTTAAAAAAATTCACCATGTGGAAAAATAGTGATAGAGGTGGCATCAATGATGAAGGTACATATACTTGGGAACTTGGGAGGAAGAGGAAAAGAGAGTAAACTTGTTTTTTTCAGAAAGTAAAGTATTTTTTCTGTTGAATACAGTTCTACATTAGTGTAAAGTGAATGAAAAATTTCACACACAAAGGCCTCAATGTGCATATATTTCTTTAAACTTTACCTTCATTTATGTGATTCAGATTGTTCATGAATCAAAGAGAATAGCTTATGCGCTCTGTAACTGCAATTTTGAGTAATCCTCACAAATCAGGGGACTGAAGCTAGAGATCTCTCACTTTGAGGTACTGATCTTTCCTGTCTGACCCCAAATAATATTGCAAAGCATAAGCTTGCAGGCTGGTAAATGCCAGCCTCAACTGCTGAATGTAATTTTTACCTGGCGCTGCACATGTAGCCCCAGTGCTTTCCCCCTTTACAGTTATAGTACAGGGCTGGTGCTTTTTGTCTGGTACTTGACATGCACAAGCAAATATGATGTAAACCATGTAAAAGGCATATAATGAATATTAGACAGCTTTTCTGTCATATCAAGTGAAAAGCAGAAAACCTGAATTGCCCTTATCACCCAGAAGCATGTTATCATTTCACAGAAATGTATTAACCCTGTCCAATGGAGCTAAGCGTTTGTCTGCACTTCCTCCCCCAGATGAGCTGTTCACTAAAAACATTTTTGCATCACAGTTATTTTCAACTTACTCATTCTCATAAGCTTTTTAGTACAGTTGACATTTTTGGAGAGAAACAATTTCCTGTAAAAACTTAGTGAGTTTCCCATAATAAGGTGCTGCTTCTGTTATGAAAATAATGTAGGCATATTGGCAGTTAGACAAGTGAGGATCTGTGTCTAGAAATCCAGAGCATAGCTCAGTCATTTGATTCTAGGAGAAATAACATTAAATTAAATGGTTTATTGAGGCAAACTACTGATACTTGAATTATATAATCTGAATTGTGCTTTTCTCTCTCAAAGTGGCTCTTGAAAGAAGATCTGGACCTAGGTCTATTAGGAGCACTAAGCCAGGCTTTCAATCTTTCTGAGAGATTGCATTGAGAGCACTTACTTTAGTTGCTGCTCTGTGCTGGGCTCTCTTGAAAGGATATTTTGAAGATGTTATAACATCCCACTATTAGAAGAAATGAAAATCTTCTAGTATTAGAAGGGTTGAGGTCTTGTCTGGCAGGAGCTCTCTCCATTTCCATTTTTCCCACTGTTAAGTCTTGCTCACACGCACCCTTGTTTATTTCTTTGTTATTCAAATCCTCATTCCTAGTAACATTTCCCTGTATTCCAGTTTATCTTACCATCCATCTCCTCTGGGTGTCTTGAGGAAGAAGAGAAACAAAACCATCATTTCCTCCAGAAATTCTTCTCTTTTGACTTCTGTAGCCCTAATTATCTCCTATTCCTGTTATCTCCTATTCTACCTTCTGGTTTCAGTTTCCAGGTACCTGAGCCCAGAAGGGTCTGTTACGTCCTAAATGTTGAGCAATCTAAAGAAATTCAGCCTTCCCTCACTGCTAGAAATTGACAGCTGATGCTTGGACACATAGGGTTGGTATTGGGCTTCTGAACCAGGAAACAACAGGGCATGCTTTTTTCTTCATGGTGCAGAATCCTTTTACTTACATTTCTGTTTTGCTTGGAGAGGCTGTATTTTGCGAAGTGCTGCAAACAGATGGTGCAGAAAAGAAAAACTACAATCAAGCAGACTACTTTCAGGAGGAGAAAGTGTCATATAGATTGTATCTGACCTGGGGTCTGGAATATTCTTTTGCCCCGCTCAGGCACTTACTAGTCTTATAGGAACTACTAGGGCTGTGAACAACTGCTTGTCGCTGGTAACCACACAATGTCTATGGATTTTTTTCTCCTGAAAAGGACTGCTGTCAGTCCTGTTGATGGTGCCCTGTTCTGTCTTGCAGCTTTACTGATACCACACAAAAGTACTGAAGAGTGTTCCAAAATCTGAAACCTGTGTACAGCTGGACTTAGAAGTCTGGAGGGAAATGTTTGTAGAAGGTGAACAACAGGTTTTGGAGAAAATGGTATACTTTTTTTTGTATAGTTTCGTCAGATACCAGCTAGTCCTAAGCTGGTATCTGACAAATACAAGCCAATTGTACCTGTCCCATCATATTACCAACCTTCAAGAAGTCCTGGTCAGGGACTTCCAGAGGGGGAAGTTCTACCAGGCATATTGTATTCAGTGGGCTGGACTTTTTTTGAGGCACAGTGAGTGTTCTTCATCAACGTTATTTTTGGCAGTGTTATACTCATTCAAGCGATTAAAAAGCTGAAGAGTCCAGGTCTGTGTGCTGCCTTCTTGCTTTCCCCCACATCCATGTATTTAATCAGTGTTCTCTGACTAATTACAGCTTCTTAAGAAGTTATCAAGGTACTGGAAAACCCCAAGGTATTTTTCAGTCTTGTTCTGTAGTCTTTTTCTGATTATTCTCAATGCAGAACTTCTGATAAAATTAACAGATGAACAAATAGAATGATTACATTTACAGGGAGAAGGCAAAAGGAAGGTTTTGGTCCACAAATGTAGCTGGAATGATCTTTCTCCTTGCATGAACTCTTTTGTAGTTACTGGCACTGAACTTCATCAGTCACTTTATTTGCTCCTCACTTGCCATTGTTAAATACTGTCATAATTCTGTTGTATATTTTTCTTCCATTTGACCCCAGGTTGGGCCTGTTGCTGATTTTAATAGACTAGGAAATGAGGATTGCTTTGAAACTTTGAATGCCTTGTCCATTAATTGCAGAACCATATTAGACAGATGATGATAAACACTCTGTAGTTGAACAATTCTGCCCACACTTAATCAAGCATATTTGCCTGTCTGTGGAACTGGCTGGGTCATGTCTTCCATGTTTACTTTACTGGCAGCGTGCTGCTCTGCTTGCTCCTGAATAGAGCATGTCCTGAGGATATTCTGGAAATGTGGAGGCTGTGCCCTGGCAATGGGAACAAAGGTTGCACAGAGTAACTCCCTCTGCTTTCAATCATGATTTTGTCTTCTTGTTCCTCCTTTCATCTCCTTGAAGGTATTTTTTTGCCCTCTCCCTGCTTTTACTTATGAAGTTACTTAAATTATTTTTCCTCTTTAAAATGATAAGTAACTGGGTCAACAGCCTTGATTTTTAATTGCTATGAAAGGAAGCTTTTATAGTAACCCATCACTGCTTCTTCAAGATGACTTAGCGAATCGAATCTCCTGATCTCTCCATCCTCTGCTTTCTGGGAATGTGTTCACTCCTCATTCCACTGCTGGGATTGCCTTTTTCCATGTCATTCCTCATAGCTATCTTAATAGAAAATCTTGCTGTTAAACCAGAGTGTATAAAGCTGTAATTGCACTAGAGTGGATTGGAGTTTGGAAGATCTTACAAAACGCCCACAAATCTAGTGGGTTTTTTTTAAGAAGTGCTTCCAGCTGTTTACTGAATTTCAGTTTGTGTTTTTGCACCTGCTTGAGAAGTCTGGGTTCTGTCCGCTAGCTAAATCAACTTGTTGGTTCCTTGAAATTAGCAATACCAAAAAGTATGCCTCATGTCTGCTTTGTTTGTGTTCTAATCAGAGAACAAAAGGCATGTGGTAATTACACTGTAGGTAAATAACTGTAAATTTCTTAAGTAAGATTTGAGCTATGCAATTGGGGAAAAATCTCCTGAATGTAACTTTCTAGTAGTAGTATTACTACTGCTGTTAGTTACTAGTAGTACTACTAGAAGTTAGTAATATTACTAACTGGTAGGAGAACACCTAGGACAGTCTCCCTGTTCTTACAAGTTTGTTTCTCAGACGCAAAGTGAACTATGTTCTGAAAACGTTCCTGTAAATATATTGACTTCTCATTGATGTAGTGTCACAAAAGAAGAATGGACACTAAGCTCATACGAGCTTTTGCATTAGTCCAAATGCTGGAGGCAGTATTTATATCTTGCATCTGCAGTTGAGCTGGTGGGAAGAAAAAAGGCAGAAGGATTTGCCCTGGGGAGTTGCTGTACTTCATGTGCCAGCCATGTCCTTCATGTTTTCCAAATAAGCTTTGATTGGAGTTCTAAGCTTTCTGATACATAACACCTGCTTGCTGTCCAACTTAAGAAATGAGTGAATGTTTGAGTCTTCTGATGGAGGAGGAAGCTGAAGTGTTCCCTCTGGTTAGCATTAACACTTTCAATTAAAAAGAAGTCTTTGGTGACATGTACATTGTCATTAGCATGCTAGCTGGTCTAGATTATTGGCTAGACATTTAACTTGATGTTGTCAGTCTTGTATTATTTGGCTTGTACTTGTATGCCTCAAGTACAAAGGAGGATGAGTGAAATAAATTTTAAAAACTGCTGCAGTGAGAAATGGATGTTTTCATATTTCTGTACAATGATATAGCAGATCTAGTCATAGTAGCAAAGAATTATTCCATATTTGGGGTTAAGAGAGAAGGAAAAATGAACAGTTAAAGCAGTTATGTGTGATACTGAATCATACGTGCTTAAAGGATGAGTTTTCAAGAGTACTCAAAAAACTTGTGTCGTGTGGTTTAATTTCAGCTAAGGCCATGAAAAAACACAGGATAACTTTCCTGTTTCTCCATTCTGAGTTAGAAAAGATTGTTTAATGATCACAGTTCAGGTCCTCAGTATTCAGGCTGAAGTTTTTCCACTGCTGTTTTTCTCCTGTGAGCAACACATGCAGCTTTTTGTCCCTGTTAAGTCTTAAGTTTTAAAACATCTTCTGTAAAATAAGAAGTGGCATGTTAAATATTCTGATGTGTGATTGTCCCAAAAATTACTGTGATATTTTTATGTAATATTGAACAATATTCTTGTATGATCTCTGTTTCATGCGAGATACACTTAGTGCTTTTTCCAGTTTTCCCTCTGCGAAAGCTCCTTCTGGGTAATTTCTTTTAGAAGTTTTGCAGAAGGCAATTCTTGTCTTCCTTAACTTACATTATGCTCCTTGACTTTTGCCTTCTCTTTCAGTGTGTTGTTCCTGTAGTCTTCATATATATTCTTCCTTGTCTGATTGCTGACTTTCATAGTTATGTAAACCTATGACTTCATGTTTTTAGGCTTAAGTGTTGTGTCCTTTAGTTACCTCTTCTCTAAGTTAAAATGTACTGGCCTTTTTATAATCTCTTTATGTCCTGATCATTCTTGCTTCATGCCGCTGTGCTGTCTGCTGGCTTTGAGCATAACCTTTGATTCTTGCTGCTCTGCATCTGCCTCCTTTACAAATTCAGCCCTCTTGTGATCTTCACACCTCAGTCACTGAAAGCTGGTGAAGGAGAGAAGTATATTAATGTGGAACTAAAATGTGCTGTAAGTGTTGCTGCTACCAGCTTACTCTCTCCTAACCTTTTAAGCTTTGCTCTGGCATCGCCTTCGTAACCTCCTAGTGAATGTGGTAAGCTGTTCCCTCAGCTAGCCTAGCTTCAGGTAGCAGACTTTGTCTAGCATAGGTATGCTGCACTGAACACAAAGCAAATAATCCATTACAAAAACAAGTGCTCATCCCAGTACCTTGATAATTAGCTTCATTAAGTGTACAGTTTTTTCATGTTGGGAGTGATTCAGAAAGCATATGAGTTCTGGAAAGATTGTACAGTTGGGTTCTTTGTGTTCCTTCATTTCTGTATCAAGTATCATCATTTGGAGGGTAAAAGACTGTCCTGATTGTAAGCAAAATTCATATTGTACTTAAAACATCTTTAAATTCTTTCCTCATTTTGCCTAGCAATAAATAGTGAAGGCCAGGTCTCTGTTGCTTCTGTGTCATCTCACAAAGAAGTTTCGACAGTCTGAACTAGCAATCAATATGTGCAATAAATAGCACTCCCTTCTTTGAGCATTGCTGAAACTTAATCTTTTGTCTTCTCTCAGCGTATGGTATCTTCAGGTTTTCTCTTTAAAGTTAATCAGACTTTTAAGTTCACAAGAAACAGAATCTTTGATGCAAAAGTCCACCAATATATATGGTTGGTTTTTTGGAAGAGAGACACTGTTCTTCAAAAAACTTAATGTGCTTATTTCTAGTAGTTAGTCCTTAGTTTTGATCACTGTATTGTATTACAGCTTTTTCAGATGAGAGCACAGATAGTGTTGTAATGAATTTCCTCAATACGAATAAATTGTGCCATGGGCTTTGTTGCTCTGCTGTAAGAGCATTTGGATAAGTATGTAAATTCTGTGTTTACAATTATTACACCTTTGGCATTAGATTGTTTGTTTTGTAGTTAGTTATGTAGGGTCCTCTACTTGGTAAATGTGCTGCTTTTACTTAAACTTAACAGAAAACAGCAAGGTGAAAAAAGGGAGCATTTTGTGGAAGGCTTTTAAAAGGTTTTCAGGTTCTATTATATTCTATTTGTACAGAACTATTGTATTCTAGCGAACTACTGAACTAAAGTTTGTGGCTGTTCCTATTTCTTGTCACATACATGCAAAATTAATTGATTGTACATTGCTGAAATGGTGGATTTTTTACTCAGCAAGTTTCTCCCAAATTATGCCTTTTTTAGGAGGAATAAAGAGTTAGGGCATAGTAATTTCTAGTTCTTGCATTGAACTTTTCTAAGTTAGCTTTTAAATGGAGCATGCTTTCTAAATTCATGTCTTTTGATTGTCTGAACATGTATAGTTGGGGAGCAAACTGTTCTTTTACTGTATGTTTCTTTTCCTCTTGTCTACTACCTCCTACTGAGGATAAAAATGCCTTTTTATATTTTGATGTTTCAACTGAGAAGGTTGCAAATGCACATTGAAAAAAAAAATTGATGGATTTTCTTCCTTATTCTCCAAATAGGCAGACAGCAGTATGATTTTATAATTTCATTTTCTTTGGCCTCAATATATTCTCGCCCTAAATCAAGTGGACAATATATTATGTTCTTGCATCCTCATTTGTGGGTTGCATGCTAACTGGAGAAGTGGCCAAAACAGCTGAAATTTAAAGGAAAAAGTAGTAGCTATGTTCCCTTCTGTTATGACAGCTCTGGTTGTGGATTAGAGGCAGTGAGCACAAACTGAAACATAGGAGCTTCCTACTCAACAACAGGAAACGGAGAGAGGGACTGCACTTTGGCACAAGTTGCTCAAGGAGATTTTGGAGTCTCCCATGTTGGAGATACTCATCAGGACATTGTGCTGAGCAACCTACTTTGGGTAGTCCAGTTTAAGCAAGGAGGTTGAACAGGATGACTGCCTCCAGTAGTCCCTTCCAGAATACCTCAGCTATTCTGTGATTCTGTGGTTCTTTGTCTTTTTCACAGCAGATTCTCTCCATAGTAATCAGCAATGATGGGAGATTATTTCTTCCACATTAAAAAAGCTGTCAACATTTTTCTTGGAAGCATGAAATGGGAAGTTCCTACCTCCAGAAAATGTTATCTTTCTTCCAGAAGTGCTTTCTTTTCTATTATTTGGAAGTGACTTTTGAGGCCTTTCAAATTAAAGCATTTTACCAGAAATTGATTCATACTAACTTCAGAAGGAAAAAAAAATCAAATATTTGTTAAGTTTCAGTTGTGGGCTGTAGATGAAAGTCAGTTTAGGTAGAGTATCCCAGCTTCTATTTTGAAGAAGGCATCTTCCCATAGTAAACTCTTTGGGGGAGAGGGACACCTGAAGCAAGTAAATATTTATGCTAAAGGTACATTTGTACCTTAGTAATATATTTGGCAACTTCAAACTTTAATTTTTTTTTTTTTTCAGAATGTCAACTGTTGATTTAATTTTGAATTTAAATAAGAATTGACAGCTTTCGAGAGACCAGAAATACTGTTTTCTGACTGTCTTTTGTAATATATCAGATTAATTTTATGAAGGAAGGTGAGAGGTATTCTTTGACTGAATGGCTTTGATTAGAATTTGTCATCCTGTTCATAACTTTTTGTGTTGCTGAGGAGCATAAGCTCTTGAAAACTTTGTTAGTAAGGAAGTTAGTCTAAGTTGTAACCCAATGGGAAAATTCCCACTTCATGAAGAGAAAAGAAGTGACACAAGGTTTTGTACAGTGAGAGTGAGAACTACTTCTCTGGGACAACAGCAACCCTCCAAGCAACCCTTTGTAGCTGGCTCAAAAAAAAACCCCAAAACAATAACCCAAACAAAACAAACAAAACCACAAACAAACAAACAAAACCCAAACAAAAGGCCCCCAAACAAACAAAAACACCCCAAAATAAATCGGCTGGCTTTATTGCAGAGACATCTTGTTTTGTTATGACAGTCTTTTTGAAGGCAAGGTCATATGCTTGTTTTCCCATTGAGATAATAAGGACTTAAAGCTCAAATTTTATGTGTATATAAAAGGAGATTTTAGGAAAGAAGAAAAAAAGAAAGATGTTATTTGAAAAATTAGGTATTTCTTATGAATCTATAAAGTGAAAATCCATATTCTGCCTCTGAAGTGCCAAATAGATGAGGTGGTCCAACCAAGGCACACATTCAGATGTGTCAGCAATAAAAATTGCTGATAGATAATTGAAAATCTGTTCATGTATTCTTTAATTAAGTGCTGAGGTAGTACTTTACCTTGCAAGAACTTTCCCCCTTCAATATGAAAGAAGAGCTGCCAGGAAAAAAGCTCATGTCATTCCAGAGTAATGTACAAGACAAAAAGATGTGTTGGGCGACTTTTACTAACTGTCAGTTCTCCACATAGCTTTTGTTATGTACCATGTGTGTGAATTTTAGGTTTTAGCAGCAAAAATTATTGGGGGTAGGAGGGCGGGCAGTCTGTGAAGCAGTTTGCCATCTGGAGGTGGTAAAAGCAATCTGTTCACCAGGGCTTTCATATAGAAATGAACTCTGGACATTTTTCAGAGGACACTGGCAAAAGAACAGCTAGACAAAAGTGAAGCTCATCAGAAAAATTACCCGCATCACACCTTGCAACAGTGACATGGTTTTCAGCCATGGAGATCATAACAAATTCATGGCTAGCGAAGATGGTGTTCCTGAATAAAGAGAACCCTTTTTGTGTGCTGTGGAAATCCAGTGGTCGCTTCTGACCTGGCTGTTTTGTGGATTGCTGTCAAAAAAATATCAGCTGGATGTCCTGTGTTTGGTAACTGGCCATTGCAGCTACTCTGACTGTGAAAGTTGTTCAGAAAACATGAGGAGAGAACAGGGGATTTTTTTGTGTGTATGGTTGTTGGACTTTTGCTTCTTTGCTCAATCTTTCTGATATTGTCTAACCTATGTAATCAAATGTTAAGCGTAGAATTTATGTTAGAAATAATCTAAAGTATTTTATTCTTCTGAGAAACCAAATGTTTGTGTTTTGCAACAGCTTTTTGAAGGTTTGTATCAAACTGCTCACATACTACAGCAGAAATTGAGCAGACTGAAATGGTTCATTACTTTGTTGTACTGGTATTTTTTTTGAGCTCTTTAACGACGTGCTGCCAAAATTCTGCATCAAGAGTTAAGGAATATTAGTTGGCTTTTGGATAAACTGGAGCTCCAGCTGAATGCAGTGACAAAGGCTTGATCTCACTTTAGACTGCTCCCTGCATTTTTCCTGACCCCAGCTATATCACATACATGGTTCTTTGATTTGCCAGTAGCAGGTTATGTTTCTAATGGCCGGTGTCCTCCTTTGCATGGCAGATTCACTCACAGATTTATCAAGCTGTAGAATTGCCAGTGGCCCTGTAGGTTTGTACACCGCAGCTGCTGTGCAGTGACTGACAACTGCCATGGAATAGCAGCTTTTAGTGCTCTGTGTGTCCTATATTTTAAAAGTTTTATATTTTTAGTTTAAAAAGTTTATATTTTAAAGTTATTTGTACAGCATTTTATTGCTCTTTACTTACCCAGACTCCACTTCTTTCAGTGCAGGAGTCTGTGCATTTTATTAAAAATCTTAGTCTAATATCTGAAGCACTTATGAAGCATTGGTGAATGTGAAAAACACCAGTATTTGCACCAGGGTTGCATTACTGTAGAGGTGCTTCTGATACTAGTCTGTGTCAGGGAAAAGCCTTTTCTAATGCTCTGAATTTTTGTCAAAGTGACAGAGACTCTCTGAGCAGCATAGGGGCTGCCAGTTTAGCATTAAGACACAAGCACAGAAATTCTTAGTGTTTCCCCAGTGGTAAAACAGAACTCACTGAAACATTGTCAGAACCAAATAATTCAAATGATTTTGACTAATGGGCAGATTTCAATTTAAATAATGCTGAGTTTTTCCTAGGCTGCTCTACTTCTAACCCTCAAATTATGATCCATGTTTTCTTGTCTTTAATGCCCTTCTGCTTTCTATCAGCCTAAACAGGTGACTTCAGTAACTGACTTCCATTGTCCCTCAAATAACGTGGGGCTTTCTTTCTATGTCAGGTGCACTGTTTTGCAACCCTTTAAGGTTTTTGGATTTTTTTGTTGAAGTCCTTCTCTCTCTGTCTCTCTCTCTTCCTCTCCTTCCCCTCCATCCCTCTCCTCCTCAGATTACTGTTTTCTACTTGGCAGAAAACAGGAAAATCTTCAAATCATTCAAATCTTAGCTAAGTGAACTCTCCTGAAGCTGGTAACTGTCCCATGGGTTTATATGTAATTTTGAGTACTGGAATGGCGTAAGTTTGTATATTGTTCTTATTGATTAGAAGTCTTGTTTTTTATTACCAGTTTGCCCTATAAGGAAAAAACGCATTTAAAAGAAAGATCCATGGAAATTTGAAGAAGCTGAGCTCAATCACTTGTCTTTTTCAAAATTGTTTTAAAGTTAAGTATGCTTGACAGTCGTAGCTATGTAAATCAAAAGATTGATGATTTTTCTTTGGAGACCATGCAAACCAAAAACTAGAAGAGATCAAGTGCATGTTTATTATACCAGTCTTGGCTTGTACAGGGAGTTCTCACTCATTACAAAGCAGTTAAATTAGCAGCCTACCTGAGATTGTAGACCTGTTGGTAAGCTCTGGTACTTCATTAGACAGTTTTAAATATTCCCGAAGTGCTCCATAAAGCAATTTGAGTTACTTTAAGCCTACATTCTGGATGTGTGCAGTGTGGGAGGGGATTAAAAAGACTGAACCCAGCTGTCCAGTGCTGTGAGTGAATTCCTTCACTTGCAATGTGTGCTGGCCAAAAGCAAGCATTCACTCTTCTCAATGCAGATGATAAAGCTAAAGCAGAGCAAGATCATGTTAAAGGTCTGCATGACACACCAAGAAAAGATACCCTGCAATACCAACAACCATGGATTCTGTAAAATTGTCAGAGAAACTGGCTTAGAAGTTATAAGGCAGTGGTGGGGAATCTCCTTAGCAAAATTTTTTTACTACAAGTTTATTACAAATTTATTTATATGATCAGATAAGTCTCATAAAACATTTACAGCTTTCCTTTCACCTTGGCTGGAAAATGAGTACATTCTCTCCCTGTGATACAGCTCTTTAATTAGTTAAGAAAAGAAACAGAACAGCACAACAGTCCCCATTTTGAAAGACGTAAACTACATTGTTCTAAGTGGGATAAAGTCTCCTGCAGCTGTTTCTGGGTAAACTAAGTAGGAGGTTTCATCAACCTGATTATCGTCTGTGATGAAATGACAAGATCTATGAATGATCGTAGAGCAGAGGCTGTCATCTGCCTTGATTCTTAGCTAGGCTTTTACTGTGGTCTCCTGTGGCATCATTGCATCCAAGTTGGGATGGTAAAGTCTGGA
Organism: Urocynchramus pylzowi; assembly: GCA_013397555.1. Taxonomy (NCBI): domain Eukaryota; kingdom Metazoa; phylum Chordata; class Aves; order Passeriformes; family Fringillidae; genus Urocynchramus; species Urocynchramus pylzowi. The sequence continues at coordinate 250,669 of VZRH01002014.1, forward strand.
TGGATGAAAAACTGCTAGATGAGGGTAACAAAGACAGTGAAGGTCCTTGAAGGAAGCTGTATGAAGAATGGCTGAGGTCGCTTGGTCTGTTCAGACTGAAGAAAAGACTGAGGGGAGACCTCATTGCAGTTGCAACTTCCTTATGAGGGGAAGAGGAGGGGCAGGCACTGATAATCTCTCTATAGTGACCTGTGACTAGAATTCAAAGGAATGGCCTGAAGTTGTATCAGGGGAGGTTTAGGTTGGATATTGGGAGAAATTTCTTCACCCAGAGGGTGGTTGGGCACTGGAACCAGCTCCCCCAGAGAAGTGGTCACAGCACCAAGCCTTAGAGATTCAAGAAACATTGGCACAATGCTCTTGGGCACATGGAGTGACTCTTGGGGATGTCCTGTGCAAGGCCAGGTGTTGGACTCAATGATCTGATTTGATTCCTCCCAAATCAGCATATTCTGTAATTCTTTGATCTGGGATTCTCTATGTGAAAAATTGGTTAGATGTTTGAGCTTGGGAAGTAGTAGTTAGTGGGTAATACTACTGGCCTCCAGATAATAATATCATGGGTGTCTGTCCTGAAATCTGTTTAATGTTTTCACATTTTCTTGTTCAGCTGTTGATCATGCACATCACTAAAATCTGTGAATGACTCCAGTCTGGGTTTGCAGTTTATACTCTTGAAGTAAGGGCTGCCGTCCAGAACAATCTAGACAGGCTACGAGAGTGTACCAACAGACATGTTGTGTAATTGAACAGAGACATAGGCAGCAGGATATGCTGTTTCCCTCAGACAGGAGCTGACTGGCTGGCTAGGGAACTGCTCTGCTGAAAAGCTCTCAGAGATCCTGGGTGACAGTGAACATGCATGAACAAAGAGTGTGCTCTGCAGCTGATGAAAGCCAGCAGCATCCTGGGCTATATTAACAGGAACATTAACAAGGAAATCAGACCAAGTGATTCCTCTTTACTTGTCACTTGTTAAATTGCATCTGGAATACTGCATCCAGTTTTGATGACCCAGTATGAGTAAAAATGGTGCAGAACTGGACTATGAAGCATAGTAGAGGACTATGAAGCACTGCAGAATCTGGAGGGCGTGCTCTCCAAGGAGAGGCTGAGGAGCTGGGGCTTGTTTGGCATGGAAGAAAGACAACCATAGAGCAGGGATTTGTAGTAATAGTTTGCCTACATATATAAAGAAGTTGCCTAAGATAAGGGTATAGACTCTACTTGGATATAGAACAGTAGAATGAGAGACTGATCATGAATTGTATCAGACAGTATGTTGAATATCATGAACTATTATTTTTAATAATAGTGTTTTATGCTCTTTTTGGAAAACTTGTTATTATTTTTAATAATAGCATTTCATAAAGTGTTGTCCTTAAAGGGGTGTGGCAAGCTTTAAAATACCACATGTTTGCTTGGGATAATGTAGCCTTTTCTGGAGTAGATGGATTCCTTAGCCAAAAATAAGCTCTGTCATTGTACACAGATCAGAAAAGCATTGATGTTGGAAGGCATGTTTTGAGATCATTTAGTCCAATCCTCTTTGCTGAAGCAGGGTCATTTAGAACACGTTGGCCAGGACAGTGTCCTGGACTTGGATTCTTTTTAATATCTCCAAATCCTGAAACTGATTTTAGGATAGATACTATTGTAAATTTTGATGTGGAGACAGAGCCTCTCTGTGACAGCACAACTCAGGTGGAAAAATCTGCATAAGAGTCAAGTAGTCCAAACAAGTTCAGTCAGTGTTATGGAAAAAAAGCAAACAAAAACCCAACAAAACCCTACACCAAAAAAAAAACCACCTAAAAAAAGAAACAATGCCCCCCCAAGCAAACAACCAAAAATACCCAAGAGCAAAACACAAAACCCCCCAAATCAGCCAAATAACACCCCTTCCTGAATTCATACATCACTTCTTCATGAAAAGAGCCTGAGAAAGGGTAGCTTTTTGCCCAAACTGCACTACTGTTAACACTTTTGTACTCTTTACAATTTGTTTTTAAGCATGTGTATCCTTTATTGTGGTATATAGACAGAATGCAGATGTTGCTTCTTTGACCTTTATAAATTGCATTTATTTGCACTATTTCTGTGAACTGTAATCATGAACTGTTATGTGTAACATTGAAACTGACAAGTTTAGAAAGCAGTTGGGAGAGTTTGGAGTGTTTTTTTCTAATTTGTTAACTTTAAGTATGTGATGACAATTGATGTATGGAGTCTTATTTTTTAATACTTTCATCTACTTCCTCAGATCTTTTCTGGTGATCTCTTTGTGTGTTTCTTTCATGTATCATTTGGGCAAGGAGAATGATGTTTTTCTGCTTATATGTACAGTTACAAACCCACTCAGCAGCTGGTGTAGATACCCACATAAAACCTAATAGTGTTTTTCACTAATTTTTCCTCTAATTCCATAGCAAGTTTGGCCTAGTTTTTTAGAATTGCTTGAATGTTCTGTCTTGAGATATGATCAGTGAGTTTTAATAGCTGAAATGCATTTAACTGTTGAAAAGACAGGAGTCAAACTTCCTTGCTGTTTCTCTACCTACAGAGCTAGTGAAACGTGTAGCTTTGTGCTTAATTCAGACAAAGGGACCCTGACCCTAGTGTACAGATCTCATTGACATTTTCTAGATTTGAAAAAGGAATTATAAAGAAATACAGTGTGCTTGAGTGCTGCCTGAGTTGTGTGTCAAGTGTGGGTGTCACTGCAGGCCCATTTACTGATGTTATCAGCCTACCAACAGGTGCCTGCCAGGAGAGAGGCTGCTGCTTGTATACACAGCAGGGAGCATTGTGAGGGCTGTGAGCCCTTAGACCCTTCAATGGCAATTGCAGGAGGACACTTTTCACCCAAGGAGACTAAATAAAAGTGGTGTGGCATAGCTTTCTAAATGGAGACTATGTATATATTTACCTGACGGCTGTTGGGATGAGAAAAGAGAGTTTGAATTAGGTTATTCCCGATGCAGCTTAAGAACATGTAGTTCCAACCCTGGTGTGAGTAGAGACAACTTCCACTAGACCAGGTTGCTCCGAGCTCCTTCCAGCTTGGCCTTGAACAGGGATGGGGCATCCACAACTTTCCTGGGTAAAAAGTGCCTCATCACCCTCACAGTAAAGAATTTCTTCCTAATATCTCATCTAAACTTGCTGCTTTTCAATTTCAAGGTGTTGCCCTTTGTTCTGTCATTACACACCTTTGTAAATAGTCTCTTTCCATCTGTCTTGAAGACTCCTTTCAGGTGCTGAAGGACTGCAAACAGGTCCCCCCTAAGCCTTCCCTTTTCCTGGCTGAACAATCCCAGTTCTCTCAGCCTTTCAGAAAGAAGTGTGAATATTCTATTCTGGTTGTAGAAGGTAGAAGGGATTAGGGTGTGATTTAGTAATGGTGCTGCATTCACTTAGTTTGTTTTATCTGATTCATGTATTAACATAGAAACTGAATAACATAGGAACTGAATCCTCAAGAGAGTATCTTAGAAATAAACCTGGTAATAAAAGTATTGTTACAGATGTTTCTTCAGGCTCTCATCACATGCTAGATGGTCTTTTAGACTAGTACTGAGAGGCAAAACTACTGCACGGTGTTGGTGTAGCTTTTTCAGTGAGTTCCTACATTTGCACATAATCTATCTGATTGCCCTTTGTCTGTATACTGCATTCATTTGTGTTTCTATCCTGGTTTTTTAGCTATGTTGTCATGATTCCTCGCTTACTTGGGAGCTGGGCTGTACTCCGTGTGTGTGTGTAGCTTTCAGTCTTGCTGTTCCTGCTGAGTAGAATACTGGTAAGCTATACAGTGAAGATGTCTTTGGATTGTCTTTGGCTAAGGGAAACTTGGAAGAAGTGAAAACCTTGAAAAACAATTCTGAATGCTGGTGGTGTTCAGAAATTATGAAATTCCTGGCTAAACCAAATACTTGATCTAAAAACAGCCGACCACCATCCACAGTGTTGTCCCTGAATGTTGTATATACTGGTTTCAGTCACCATATTAGCTAATTTTTGTAAGTAATTATCTGCCTTTCCAAATAATTTGGAATAATTTGGAAATACAGTTTAGCTTCCTTATAGAGTGGTTTTTATTAGCTAAAAGTTAGGATAATTGTTAAATTTCCTGTCTTTATGAAGCCCAGTAAAATGTTCTACTCAGTTTGTGATTTTATAATTGTCCATCAAACATTATAATTAGAAATCATATTGAGAGTCAGCGTGTCCTGCATACAACAATAATTGTGTTCATGTCTGTGTGTGTGTGAGACTTCCTGGCATACCGTTAATCACTGAAAAATGTGATTTATACACTGTAGTAGTCAAAGCCTAACAGAAGTTCCGTATGTTGCTGGGAAAGACCTTTCTATTTTTACCTGTATATAATTTTGTCATTCCATTTCTATTTGGTTTAACATGTGGGGTGTGTGGGAGTGTTGTCATTTTAAGGTTTGAATGTTAGCTAAGTTTCATTCAGCTTTTATGAGTAAGCCGGGATGGTAAGAATAGTTCATTGTACGTTGTCTACTGAAGCTGCAATACCCCAAGGTTTAGCTTTGTGTTTGGGCATCCAGTTTATTACTTTGATTAATACATCTATGCTGGATCTAACTGCACTTCTAGTTTTTTTTCTTTGATGCTATGTATGATAACATGAGGGCCTTAATCTTGGGCCTCCTTTCTTGTCTTTATAATGATGAAATGATTATTTGCTCTTGGTTTAAAAGGATAAGGCATAAGAACTAAGAAAGTTTATCAGTTTGGTGAAAATAATTATTTTTGAAATTTTACTCAAGAAAAGTAGGTGTGGATGTGGTTTTCTTACATCCCAATTATTTGTTAAAGCAAAAAACAAAACTGTGTAATAGGCCTAATCTCATTTAGTTTGCCTTCTACAAAATAACATCAGCTATAAAATCATATTATATTTCAGAGACCCATTTTCTGGCCATTTTTCACCATCTACTTCCCATTACCGTCTACTTCCCATTAAGGCCACCGTTGATTTCAGTATCTTTTCAATTTCTCTTGAGTCATAGGCTCACTCTGAGCCCATGAAATTCACTCCTATTCTTTAAGATGCATCCAGGGGTGGAGCAAATTAGAGCAATTTTTTTTTGTAGAAGCAGAGGAACCCATTTCAGTACTAAAATTCCCGATGTTTCATAAACTGTCCAAATGCACATACCTCAAAACAAGTTTTCACACTACCAACAAGTGTGAAAATATATGTGCAAAATACCAAAAATTCAAGACACATGTCACCAAAGTGCAGAAACAAAATACTTGCTTCTGCAACTTGTGCAGAGCCCCAGCCCAGAATCCTCCTGCCTCTTTACCAGTTCCCAGTCACCCGCTTTGTCTTGGTTTGGAAAGACAGGTTCTGCTAAGAAAGGCTGGAGCCTCCCCTGAAATAGAGAATGCAAACCCCCTCCCTCCAAATTGCTAAAAATCTTAAATTAAGGGGCTCTCAGGCAGAAAATATGGGAGCAGGAATAACAGTTCTTTACTAGGGAAGAAAATAAAAACATAAAATAAACAATGCAGTAAACCAAAACAACACTGACAGAGTCAGAACACAACCTGACACCCTGTTGGTCAGGGTGTTGATGGCAGTCCAATTGGAATTGTGGCTGCAGTCCTCCTAGAGTATCAGGTGTGATTCTCTTAGAGCTGGGATCCTGTAGAAAAGGTGTAGTCTCAGTCCAATTGGAATTGTGGCTGCAGTCCTCCTGGAGGGTCAGGTGTGGGTCTGTTGGAGCAGGAATTCTGCAGAAAAGGTGAAGTCCTCCTCTGAAGATCCAGTGGAAGAGGTAGCTGTTCCTCTGGGAAAATCCAGTGGAGAAAAGCCCTGCTGGTCTCTCCAGACTCTCCAGCTGTGTCTGTGTAGGAATGCTTGGCTCTCCNAAGATCCAGTGGAAGAGCTAGCTGTTCCTCTAGGAAAAAATCCAGTGGAGAAAAGCCAAGTGGTCTCTCCAGACTCTCCAGCTATATCCGGGTAAGAATGCTTGGCTTTTCCCTCTGGCAGAGCATCTCACAATGGGATACTATAGTTCTTATCGGTCATGCATTGACATTCAATAGCCTATTATCAGCAGATGTCTCCCTGGAGGGAGGAGTGGTTGTGGAAGAGAGAAGGAAAACTGCCCACTTAACAGAAGACAACTGCCATACAGATGGCAAATAGAATACAATTTGCTTGACAATCCAAGACACCCCTTTACTGATGACATACCTCTCTAAAGCATTGTGCTGGTTGTCCTGGTTGTCCTTACTTTTGGGTTGGTTTTCTGAAGTCTCCACTCAGAAGGTCAGTGTGCACTGGAATTTGTCCAGCTGAGCCTGTGTGCTTGGGGTGGCCAGTCAACCTGGGCAAGGCACCCTGTCTGTCCCACTTGGGTTACCAAAAACATGTGCCAACCTCCGGCTCCTTTCCCAGTGTGCCGTGCCAACTCTCACACCCAGGCGAGGTATTTCTACCTCTTATTGTGGTTTGTGCAAAGGAGGGAGCAGGGTGGTAGCCCACAAAAGGCTGGCTCCCCAGTTATCAGAACTTTACACCATTTGTCCATTTTAACAAACAAAGCATCAGCATTCATTGCTTAAAGATTATTAGTTAGTACTCAACCCCCCGTTTGCCATGCTAATTAGTCAGCAGGTGCAGTTCTTCCCTCTGTCTGACTCCGGGGTCTGTTTGGAGTAGGTGGTCACTGAGTTGGTGGTCCACTGCTGGAATTACCTCTCCCCCAGCTACTGCTCAGTCCTGACCTTACTCCTGGTGGCTCTCATCCAGGCAGCCCGTTCTTCTTGGGATTGTCTTCCCTTTTCCCTAGAACAAGCGCTAGCCAAGCTTATAATGTTCTCAATGCAATTGCTTAATCATAACTGTCTAGCTACTTCTGTTGATTGACAAAAACAAAAAAAATTGCAAAGTTGGCTTCAGATCTTGAGGCGCTTGATACAAGATACGCATATGCTTTTGTCTGGATTCTGAGATCTGCAGCTGGCCTCCATCGTGTGTAGAGGTGCAGGGGTATGTGCAGATGGGGTGGGTGAACTATAGTGGTTTACTGTGAGGAAATAAAATATGCTTGAGGCTCTGCATACTTTGTCTGGGAATGCTGGGAAGCAAACTGTCCCAGCCTGCTGTAACAACAACGTAAGATGTGCTCCTGACTCTGCATACTTGTTTAGGAGAGGTGAGCTACCCTGGGTTATCACAGCATAGTTTTTTCATGCCCTACATAGGGTTTCATGGTTTTCTTGCTAGCTCTTGAGTATACCAGAAGATCTCTTTACAGGTCACAATTACTAGAAAAATCATCTTTGTGTGCTTCATTGTCCCATGAAGTCTTTACAGGTCACAATTACTAGAAAAATCATCTTTGTGTGCTTCATTGTCCCATGAAGTCTGTGTGAGAGGGACAAAATACTAAACTTTACATTTACTACTTAGCCTCTGCACTTTTTCTGGTCTTTTTTATTTCTTCTCCTCTCACATTTACATTCAACCTTTAAACAGTGGGGGCAAAAAAAACCCCAACAAACAAATGAAAAACAAGCAACTATGTACTCAAAATATTTTTGAGAAGAGGTGGTTGTTTTCATTCATTCTCAGTTTTTCCTTTCTCAGAGTCAAGCCTCAAAGAGGCCTTGGTACAAGAAGGGAAGAGACTTTAGAAAGGATATTGTACCACAGATTCTGTTACATGGGTTTTCAGTTAAGTAATTTTAAGCCTGGTAAGATACACAAGCAGAACAATGTAGATGTAGAATGAGGGAGGATCTGTGTGAAGCAAATTGTTCAAAAGTTTTTAGTGAATGTTTCTGGACAATAATATTGTAATGAGGGAGCAGCTGGCATTTGTAGGATGCAAGCCTCTTCTGTCTGAGGGGTGGTCTGTGTCAGAACACAAGGAGTGCTGTCATGTTGTGCTTTGAAAATAGGGAGGATGCTGATGCTGAGGGCATCTCAGTTCCAGCTGAGTTCGTCAGAACTATCTACAGCTGCCAGAGATAGTAATTTTCAGGAACACCTGCAAATATTCCTCTTTTTGAAAAAGAAAGCCCATTCTTTCTGTTTAAGAAGGTGTGTTGGGGCTTGTATATTGGTGGATTTCAGTGGCAAAGATTGGCTTGCAATAATACTGACAGTTTGGCAATTAAAAGAGCAGTTTCTTTTCTAAAAACGTGAGACTTTTGTGAGCTTCCAATTGAGTTTTTTCTGTTGTTCTTACTGTAAAAAATGTGAATAACTTGTTTCTCTAAAACTAGTTTTTCTGGAAATTTGTCTCCTTTATTTAATTATTTTATCTGTTTGCTTAAAATCGGTGTTCAAAGTGAATGTAAGCTTTAGTATCTGGATTAATACTTCCATAACCAGCTCTTAAGTGGAGGTTTCCAATTAGAGGTGTGTACTTTTGACTCCTGTTCATCCTCCTCTCTCGTCCACCGATATGTTGGTTCTCTAATTGCTTTCAGCTGCAGGTACTGATATGCATGAGTTCCATATTAACTTTAGCCTGTTGACTAGTGATAGAGTCAGGACTACAGGAGCTAATGCTGACTGTTCACAGTCACCTTCCAGTTGTATATTGAAAAATGCTCAGAGAACTCACCTTTTTCATGATTTCCTCAGGGATCAAGATGAATCTGACCACTCTGCAGTTCCCCAATGACCTTTTGGCCTTCTCCCCCAGACTGGTGTAACATTTGCTTTTTCCCAGTCATTAGGGGCCTCCCCAATCTCCATTCTTTTTTACATGACTTTAGATGTGAGAGAGAGAAAGGGCTTTTCATGGCATTGCCCATCTCTCAGGATCGTTGGGTTCAGGAGGTTGCATCCCATGGATTTGTGTGGGATTTGTATAATAATTCTTATACAATTTCTGACTAAATCATCAACAACTGATGGCCATTCTTTGAACCTCCTTGGTTCCTTGAACCCTGCCTATAAGAACAGGAGTACTTGGCAGGTAAAAAACAAAGGCAAAGAAGACATTGTGTACCTCTCTCTTATCTGTTCCTAGGTACTCTAAATCACCTACTCCATTCAGTAATTACCCCGTGTTTTCAGAGGTCAGCCTTCTACTGTTCATAGAGCAGTAGAAACTCTTTGTGTATCCTTCTGATGCTTGCAAGTCTTACTTGCAGGTGAGCCTTTCCTAATGCCATTCCTGCATTCCCCGGCAGTGTATCCAAATTCTTCCTTTGTAGCCTAACCTTGCTTTCACCTCCTGTGTAGTGCCTTTTAGCAATGGAGTTCCACCCTGAGTTCTTTGGGCTGGTCTTCTGACATGTGTACTTGATCTCCTGAGTATTGGGCTGGACTGTTCCTGTGCTTTGAGAATGTCCTTTGACCTGCTTGCTTTCTTGTGATCTTTTACCATCATTGCAGCTTTCAGTGGGATCATACCTACCAGTCCCCAAATTTGCTTTCCAAAAGTCCATGGTCGGTACTCTCCTGTTCACCTTCCTCTCTGCCCCCAGGTTTTAAAATTCCCCTATGTCATGGTCATTACTGTGGAGGCTGCCAGTGATTTTTGTATCCTTAACTGATACTTACCAGCTAGTGAATAATAGATGTGCTTAGCTGTACACTAGCCCAGGTTAGCCTGTCCAGTACCTATATTAAGGAGATACTCTTTATAGAAATTCTATTCTATTCCATTCTAATCTATTCTATTCTATTCTACTCTATTTAGTGTATGTCTCCACCTGCTCTGTTGTCTTTTCAAGGAGATGTCAAGGAGATTAAAATAATTCACAAGAACCAAGGTTGTGATCAAAAGCAATCCTCAAGTTGTTTAGGGTGCTCTGTCTGTGTGGGAGGTCTGTAAAAAGGTCTTTTGTCCTGATGCCACGTTTCCTGACATCTTTTCTGATGTGGAACCACAAACCCTCACCCACCTGTTGTCCACTAAAAGAGCTTCATAAATCCAAACTGGTCTTTTGCATAAAGGCACCCTTTACCTTTATCTTCCCTGTCTGTATTTCCTGAATAGCATCTGTTTGTCCATCACAGCTCTGTCATTCCTGCCAGATCTCAGTTATTCCAGTCACGTTGTGTGGTGACTGGATGCAGAGCTCTTGTTCCTCCTCCTGTGTGTTTTCAGACTGCATGTGTTACATGTACACTTCAGACGGGGCCCCTTCAGCATATAGTGTTGCTGCTTAAGTGCCTCTTGTTCTTGTCACTCAGGGTCCTTTATTCTTTCTACTGCTACTCCCCAGTTCTTCACTTATCTGTGAGTGTCCCTTCCTAGTTGGAGATGATGTTAGTTTGAAAGTAACTTGGCTGGTAAAAATTGATGTATTGCCTTGACTGATTCCGCAAAATCTCGTGTGTTGGTTTGTGAGTTTTTGGGTTGTTCAATGGTTTTGCTTTTTGTTTTTGTTTTTTTTAAAGATTGTTCAAGAAGAGGAAGAGAGGAAAAGGAAGAGAGTTTGGTGACCAACTAAAAATCTTAAAATAGAATTAACAGTTTTATGAAATGTGTTAAAGGCTGTTCCTATTATTAGGGTTGTATTAGAGATTGCTGCTCATGCTATAACCACTTCCGAGGCAGGATTTATCACTTTGCAATGAAAACATACTGCAGGCAATAGAATTTGACATTCCTAGCCAGAGCCCAAGTAAACACTACTGTTTGGTTTCTTTGTTCCTTTTTTAATTTAAAAACATAATTTCATTTTGATTTGAAAGACCCTGAGTAGTAGAGATTTTGTGGATTTGGCTGGTGTTTATAGTTCCTCCAGCTATATTCTGTTTGTATACAAATTGCTGGATAATTAATTATGTGATCTAATTTGTTTCCATTGTATGTACACAGTACATATAATGAACTTGAATGTTTACTGTTAACTAACAGTAAAGCTTATGTTGAGAATGTATTAGTTTTTTTTTTTTTAGTACCCATTTGAATAAATTTTAATGCTTCCCTATAAACACACAAACACAGAAACAGACCATGCACACACGCAGTTTGTTGGAACTGGAGAAACAGAGCTGTGACTTTGGCAACTTCAGTTTACCTGTGAGTGCTCTCAACTGATTCCAGTGAGACTGACAGCATAGCTTAGCCTTCCTGGGCTGCATCTCCTGCCAACTGAGTGCGTGCACATTTCTGCTTGTTCTTCATTGTTTTCAGTTCTTCTTGCTGCAGACATTGTGCAGTGACCCAGTGATTTGAGCAGGTGATTAAAAGGAAGTCTCTATTTGTGAATTACTTTGCAAGAGGGTGTTTTTGAGAGAAGCTTGTTCAGCAGATGTTTACTGTATAATGGTAGGTAGTTCTTTATCAAACGCTGGTTTTGTTTGCTTGCTTCTACTGTTCTGGAGAAGTGCAGGTGAACCTTTTGTACTCATAAGTGGCCTACAGTGTGTAGGTTGTGGAGAAAAAGCTGGAGTAGGACTATAAACAATACTTTGTTTTGTAGTGAGTTGGGGGGTGTTGTATGACATTTAGCTAGAATAAGTTTAATGGTGTGTTTAGGAAACCAAGGTTACAGCTCTGAGGCAGTTTATATTGGCAAAAGCATATTTTGCTGGGAAAAACTGCCTCAGTCTTGTAGACAAAATTTATCTTTAACCTAGGTTTGCTTTTGAAACAAAGTAGTGTATATGACTTCTTTTTAAATTACGTTCATGTATACGTGTATTGCCTTGGCCTTTTAAAGCTAATGCTAAAGCAATAAAGTTAAAATTTGTGTCCCACTGTGTTGAGGCAACTCACAGATTTTACAAACTATCAAACAGGCAAGTATAGTTACACACATGCATTGAAAGAAAGAAAAACATGAGTTCCCTCTGGTTCATTTGTGATTTTAGTTCATTTGTGTGGTAGCTGAAGGCACTTTGCTCTCAGCCTAATGTCTGACAAGCTTGTCCAGTACAAACCATACTACTCCTAGTTTTACTGGGTTTTAGTTACCCTGTAATGCCATGTGGAACAGCCCTGGGAAGGATTCATGCATTGCATGTTTTTGTGAATGGAGCATTTGTGGTTTCTTGATTTTCTGTTTCTTGATTTTTCCTAACTACAGTGAAGTGACAAGACTGTTTTAAATAAAACAAAGGACAGTTCTGCAGTGGGGAACTTTTCTTAGTCAATTTCTCTAGGTTATAGACTTAAAGTAGATGCAGTCCTTAGGACAGAAAGAAAAAAATTATTTATAGCCATCATGCTTTTGATGCTTAAAAAATGATCAGTAGTTTCAGTTATTCTTGTCATGCTACCCTCTATTTATAGTAGCGGGGACCAGGGGATGTACTTCTGCTCATAGCAGAGAGTTGCACTGTGGCAGCTCTTGTCAAAGTCACTCCAGATATCCCATTCACAATTGAGCTTGGTAGTGTTACGCCAGCTTTTCAGGTAATGCACCTCTTGGTCAGTTAATGTCTTCTGAGCATGGAGTTAAAGGATGTCTGAGAAGACTATGGATGCATGCAGAGGAATATTTCTACTGTTATGTCAGGAGTCACTAAGCAGGTCTGTTGGAGACTGATCAGGGAAGCTAGCTGCAAGATCCTGGACTTTCTGTGCACATTCTGGTCACAGATCTCTCTTGTCATTGTATATGACCCAGGCTGCTTTTCCTGATGGGTGTAGGAGTTGTGAAGTAGCAGAGAAAGGCTCAGCACATGTGTGGTGCCTGGCCATGAATGCAAGTACTGTTGGATAGACAAGCTGTATGAGAGATGGCTGGTAATTGGAAGGCATCTCAAATGTCAAGCCTCTATGGGTTAAATATTTGATAGTTAACAGATCAAACATTTTTACAGAACCATTTTTAATAATAATCCTGTAGTTATTTAAAGATAATTTATATTATGGTTTCTTAATTGTTCCATTCAAAGGTTTTTTATTTATCTGTAGTAGTGCTTCCAGCAACTACCCAACCCCAGTAACAAATTAGAGAGTTGCTTTACATTTCTGAGAAACAATCTATTTAGGTTTTGCAGCTTCATACCTTGAAAACAAATGCTGTTGCAAGTCAAGATATGATGTCCCTTACTTTGTTGTTGGTTTTACTTAGCATATGTTTATGCTAGTTTGCCTTACATCTTGCTGCTTTAAAATTCATAAAGATTGTGCATGCTTTCTGTTTACCTTTAACATGGGAGGAAAAAAGCCTAAAGCAAAACCCATAGGCTGCCACAAAAATGCCTTCACAGGGAAACTGAGTAAGGTTGGTTTAAATTAATTTAAATTGCCAATTAGGATACTTCTTTGATTTGTGGTTTTCAGTTTAGCTTGGAGCATTCATCTAGAGAAAACTTGAATCTTACTAGTGTAATTCCTATTGAACATAACATTTGAAGTCTTATTTGCTAAATTTTGTGAGGAAAGGAGGTAACTCACAGGCACATTTAAGGAATTTATGTAACTGCACATTTTATTAACTTTTTATGTTCTGTGTTTTAGGCTTTTGAAAAATTGTATGGCTTACTTTGTTTTCCTTGATAAGATTAATTTTTATTTCTTAGTTGATGATGGGCTTCTATTTAATAGAAGCACAAATTAAATTTAGACAACAAGTTTGTTGAAACAGTCTTGAAAGGCAGATGTGTTTTGTCAGTATGCTGAAAATAAAGTGGCTTTGAGAAATCAGGAAAATGAAAACAAAATTATTTGAGGGAAATGCAAATTTAAGCATTTTTTTCTTGATCTGTAGTATTTGTAGAATTAGTGATTTAGTATTCACTTGCGTTTTGCCTTCTTTTTCCGATATGTAAAAATTAGATATATAAAAATTACTGTTTTCTCCTATAATTTGTAACAAATTTCCTAACTTTGAATGAGCAAGCTATTAAACTATTTTCAATGGGAGGAGGAACAAAAGATATCAGCTTCTGAAAGAACACCCAAAACACCTCTGAGTTCATTTGATTGGCCAAGAACTTCCTTCAGAGTCTTGACTGATTCTAAAAGTTCAGGACTAATGTTTGCTCTCTGAAGTATTCTATTACTTTTTGGTTTTTGTTCTAGACAACTTAGGTTTCAATTTCTAGTACATTTGAAAATAGCTTTGATTGAGTTTAAATTCAGTATTTTAATTTAAATGTATGTATTTTTACCTGCTGGTTTCTGATATTCAAAGATTTCCTTGGATCAGAGATTGTAATCAAGGTTGTGCATACAATTTTTATATTGGCCCATCATGATTTTTCTTAGTGTATTACTATGGCATTTCATTTTTTTGCATTTTCTGCCCTTTGTTATGAAAGGGTTTGGAATAGAAATGCTCTTCTGAGAACTTCTCAGTAATCTTATCTTTTAAAACACTGACAAGTAGAATGTACTGTCCAAAAAATGGGGCTGTGTGGCTGTCTCAGTGGACCTCCAGGCAAAAGAATATTTCTGTATGTGTATTCTTTATGCTGTGAATTAATGAGAAACTTCCTTTATGCTGCATAATTTATAGAGCTAAAGGGAGCTAACCTTTACCCTTGGTATTACCCATCCTGTTAGTTTTGATGTTGGCTACATTAGGCCATTTGGTTCCAAATATTTAACATGGACGGATGGGTGCAATCCAGCTTATGTTGCTTGAATAGATAATTGACTGAAAGGTAAATTACTGTTCTGATAGATCTTACCTGCAGTGATTTCAGAATAGCATGTTAGTTGGAGCTAATTTTGTTAATATGTTCTTTCCAAAACAAAAAGATTCTTCTCTGTTGAGAACCTTTGATGAGTTTTAGAAAATGCAAGGATTATCAGAAGTGAAAAACTGAATGGAGTTTAAATTAGTTATGAAAAGTAGAGGACTGAGAATAGGGCAAATTTATGGGGGATGGATCTGTCACTCTTCACTTGTCAACACCATCCACATGCAACCTGCAGATACAGGGTCCCAGAACTATTGCTTGTTGTGAGCTTTTTTTGTTACTGTTATCTGGCTGTGCCAAAAGCAGAAATGAAGTGTTATCTTCTGTGCTCTCTCCAGATGGAATTGCTATTGACCAGTACTGCAACAAGAATATCCATTTGTTCTGAAGTATTTCTTCCAGTACAGAAGTACTGTAGCCAGACTACAAAAAAAGCTTCCAGTATTTCTTTACTAGAGTTATTAACGTCTAACAAAGGTAAAATAAATGTAAACATTTGCTTCCATTTACAAATTTAACTAATTCCATGGCTGATAGGTTTCTAATCTGAGTGTTAAATATGTACCAGAAGAGTGCTTATGTTAACATTTGATGATCTTGCTGAGACTTAGTAGCCTATGGAATGTAGATAGACCAATTTCTTTGTTTTTAAAAGAGAAAAGACAACATTGTGCAATAATGACTGATAATAGTAACCATACTGAAAAGTTGCCCTATTTGCAATACTCAATAGGGCAGTGTGGGTGTTCTTCTTACACTGAAAAAAAAAGCATATTTAACCCTGGAAGGTTTTCACCTCTATCCTAGGGCATATGGTTGTTTTCAGAAGAATTTTTCTGTCTGCTGGTATTGCTGGAACTTTTTTAAACTTAAAAGTTCTTTAAGTTTAAGTTAAGAAAAGTTCTTAAGAACTTTTCTTAACTTAAACTTACAGAACTTTTCTTCTTAACACTTTTTGTGTTAAGTTTGGGAGGACTTTAGAAGATACATTCTGCAATCTCCTGGGCCCAGGACAGAGAAAAATGCACTTTGGCTTAAGGAGTTAATTGTATCCTGAAGTGATATTGCCCCTCTTCTCTGCTCTTATGAAATCCCATGGGAATACTGCACCCAGTTCTGAGCACCTGAGTACACAAAAGGCATGGACCTGTTCAAATGCGTCCAGAGGATGGCCACAAAAATGGTCAGGGGGCTGAAGCACCTCTCCTTGGAGGAGAGCCTGAGAGTTGGGGTTGTTCAGTCTGGAGAAGTCCTCCAGGAAGACCTTATTGTGACCTTTCAAAAGGAGGTTTAAAATATGAACAGAGATTTACTGCCAAGGCTTGTAGTGACAGGACAGGGAGCAAAGGTTTTAAAGGTAAGTTTGTCAGAGTACTTCTTCATTGAAAAATTTCTAGTTACCTAATATGCTTCTCAGATTTCAAACTTGGCACAGGCTTGGTCTCTTGTTCACTGAACACTGTGCCAGTGTTCTGATTTACTCTCCTTATGGATGTCCTTTTAAATTAACCTTTAAAACTCAAAATCATAAAAAAAGAAACTAGATTTCTGAAGGGCTGGAAACTGAAAGCAAGAAACCTGATCCTTTCTGCACATCAGATTGCTGGCTGAAGTACTTTTAGTTTGGTTATGCCTGTAATCACTGTCTCTCACATTTGCACCAGAACTAAAACTGGGGATTATATACCAGTTGATATCCTTCCTCAGGATAGGCAGTGCAGAAGAAAAAGGTTTTGAAAATCAGCATAGAGTATGGACAAGGGCAGGTGGGATATAGGTGATGACAGGGACTGAGAGCTGTGGAGATGCCTAGGCATCTTGGGAAAGGAATACCAAGATTGGACATAGTAAGCGGTATTGCATCTTAGTTTTAAAAGCCAGAGTACAAAAAAAGGAGTTGTAAAGAATTCTCCATGACAGAATTAGCACAGAATTGTTATTCTGTAAAGCCTAATGTAATTTACTTACTGAATGTTACTCCAAAAACTTAGAATCTGCTTTTTCAGAGAAACATTCATCATTTGATGATATGTAAATATCAAATTTTCTTCTTATTTTCTCAGAAGCTTTTTCTTATTGATGACAATGATACTGCTGCTTGTGATAAGCCAAGTTGAGGTTCCTCAATATGTTTATCTCTTAAGAAAAGCCATGTCAGCTTGAGACAGGATATGTCCAGAAAGGGAGGAAACCTGTGATATTGTGGAATTGAAATCTCTATTATAATTTACTACAAGCAGCATTGGGTTAAAAGAGGAGTTCTGTTGACCTTCTGTTCTTTTCCTCCAAAGCAACTTCTATGTTATCGTCATAGCTGGGTTTGTTCAGGGGACAGAAATATTATTAAACATTTTCTAAGATTTATTTGAGAAGTTGGTGTGGTCTCAGGCTGCTGTTGGGCTTATACTCTGCATGTATGAGAAAAAGACATAAAATGTTGATTGTTAATATGGTTTTCTTTGAAACAAGACAAATGCTGGGACAAATGCTTACTAATTGGAACAAAACCAAGAAAGACAGGAAGAGAGAAAGTTATTTCATGGCCTGTCAAATATAAATTAACTTTTTCATTTTGTTGGGGTAAGTCATTCCTTACTAATTATTAATGTAAGTTGCAGTTGTAGGCACTTAATGGGCTGCAGGGAGGTGAGGGATGTGGAGAACTCATACACAGTAACAGAGCTCTATTTAACTCTTGCTTCTCTGGATTCTCTCTTAGACCAGTTTTGATTGTTCAGGTTTTCACATTTCATTAAATCAGCTGTCTTTGGAGGGAGCTTTGGCTCTCTCTCATTTGAAACAATTTCCTAGAGGTGGCTTGATGATGCACCTTTAACCACGCTTTCAGAATTGATTCTTTTTCAAAAAGGTGTTTGCAAGGTCAGTTCCTAAGTAGGAAATGCCTCTTTATTACCCTTCGCTTTATGGTTAGATTGAATATACAGTCAAAATAAAAGACAAAAGAATAAATAATTGAGGTGCATTTAAAACTTAGTTTCTGGGATTTCACTGACATTGGACTTCATTGCTCTTTTCTATCTGTGTCAAAGACTACAGGAATTGGCACCAACAATATTTTTACCATTGAAGCATTCTCTTCTCCAGGCTAGGTTGGATGGGAGCTTAATTAGAAAAACCCAACCAAAACTGAAAACCCCAACCAAACAACAACCACAGCCTTTGTGCAAATTAATGCTAGATTTCATAAGTGATACCATAAAGAAGCAGGCAGGGAGCATCAAGCTAAGGTTTGGAGTTAATATTGTGCTTCTATGCCTGTTTAGCTTTTTTTGTGGTAATGATGGCTGGTTTATGTTGATAACAATAAATGTAAGCCATAGAAAGCCCTTTATTCATTTCATATCCAGAAAGTTTGTATAAGCAGTTTTTTATCTTTTAGAGACTAAATGAAATTCTCAAGAGAAGATTAATTTCAAAAAAATAAGTTTGGTAATGTAGTTACAAACAGAGAAGAACAAATGGCTTCAAATTTGAGGTAGCTTTTGAAAAATAACTTAAGATTCAGGAGGCTCAGGAATTCAAGACAACTGAATCTTCAAAAACAGTAATTCAAATTTCTATAAAAATGGAAATAGAACAGTGTAGAGGATATCTGTGTGATCTTTTATGCTCATACCAGGCCTTTAATGTAGTTGTGCTTGGTATTTGCATCTCTTGCTTCAGCTCCCACACAGTGGTTGATGAAAACTGAATTCCAGGACAAGATTAAAAGATTTTATCTTTTTTTAAATGCTTTGTGGCTTGCCAGTTTTATTCTTTGTTCTACAATTGATTTACTTTCAGTAAAAGTCAGCCTTGAGTTATTGTAATACCTGTTTTCTCTCTTTTTCTAGCTGTTTGCATGTGCTTTATAGTAACTGTATTTGGATGCCTTTTGGGCTTAAGGTACTGCTGTTAGCCTCCTTTTGAAAGATTACAAGGACAGGCAAAAAATTTCCTTCTTTCTAAGTAGATACTGAACTTCCCTGAGGAGAGGCTCCTTATGAAAAGGCACTGCTATATTTTGGCCCTTCGGTACTATTTTTTGTGGTGAGTTTCACCTCACTCTTTGTCTATAAATAAATGTTACCGTTCTCTCTGGAAAGACAGTAAATATGCATATGAAGGCTAGTGAGCTTCCTTCACTAGACTACACTTGCACAGAAGCAATCCCAATGAAACAGCCTTCAGGGAACAGCAAGGAAACTGTGACTAATTGCTAAGCAAAGCAGCCACAGGAACCAGGTACCACAAAGTGGAGATGCTGTTCAGATTTCTTAGCAGTAGTGTCCTTCTCTTGCAGGATTTTAATGCAGAAAGGGAGTTTCCTTTTAGCTTGTTAATAAACTATTAATTATTTTTGTTATGTCTCAGAGAGAACTCCAGTGTAGGAGCTGTGAATCTTACTGTACACAAGGGAGAACAGAATGGAAAATAAAACATTACTTGTCTTTAATCTCTGGGTCTTAAAGCATCAAGCTTTGTGTCTCAACTATTCTTTGTTAGGTGGGTATTGTAAGAGTCTTGTAGTACAGAAGTTAAGAGGAAGTGTGTTTTTGTGCTTTAGCTGCAGAGGTCATATGTTTCAAGCTGCAACTTAAGTTTATGTCAGTTCTTCAGAAAATCACCTCAGAATGATTCTGTCTTGAGAGAAGATCTGAAGAGAACGACAGCTTAGAGGGGAAGGAACTGGTGATTGTGATTGTTTGCTTGGTTCAAGTACATGACTGCCGTGTCCATGGGAGTATCTCTTCTGAACCTCTACATCTTGTCTGCAGCAGCATGGAATTATCTGCAGAGTGTTCAGGTAGATTACCCCTTAAGAAACATGTACTGATTGTGGGACTAAGTCAGTTTTTGGAAAATTGTTCCCTTCCCCACACAAAGGTTGGCTTATTTATTAGGTGCTATTTCTGTATGTCCTTAGAGCAGTTGAGATGATTGATATTCATATACCTCAAATCAATAATTCCTCAGGCACTTTTGGCTTTCTTTCTTTTCTTTTTCTTTTCTTTTTAAAAGGGTAAAAAGAAGGGCCCTGGAAATTACTGACCAGTCAGCCCAGCAAGATCATAGAACAGATCCTACTGGTAGCTATGTCAAATCATAAGGAAGACATCGAGGTCCCTGGAGGCAGACACCAGGGCTTCACCTAGGGCAAATCATGCTTGACTAATCTCACAGCCTTCTGTGATGGAGTCCTGACTGCGTCAGTGGACAACAGAAGAGCTACAGATATCTCTCTAGACTTCTGCAAAGCCTTTGACATGGTCCCACACAGTGTTCTTGTTGCTGAATTGGAGGGAGCAGGATCTGATGAATGTACTGTTTGATAGGTAAGGCATAGGCTGGCTGGCCATGTCCTAAGAGTTACAGTCAACAGTTCAGTATCCGTGTGAAAACCAGTAATGACTGGTGTCTCTTAGGGGTCTTTACTGGGACATTTCGATACCTTAACCAGTGGCATAAAATAATTGAGCAGAACCTCAGCAAGTTTGTGGAAGACACCATGCTGAGTGGTGCAGTTGATAGCTTGATGAAAGGGATACCATCCATCGCTAGATGGCATTGAGCCATGGGAACCTCATGGGGTTTAACAAGGCCAAGTGCAAGGTCCTGCCCCTGGGTCAGTCCGATCCTCCATGGAGGCTGCTGGATGAATTGACTGAATGCAGCCCTGCAAAGAAAGACTTTGGGTGTACTGGTGGATGAATATTCACATAAACCAACAGTGTGTATTTAGAATTCACAACCATGTCCTCAGCTGTTGCAAGAGAAGCATAGCCAGCAGGTCAAGAGAGGTGATTCTGCTCCTTCTACTGCACTCTGTTGAGACTTCATCTATAGTACTGTATCCAGCTCTGTGGTTTTTGTAGTTTTAAATTGAAAGAGGGTAGATTTAGGAATATAAGGAGGATAGAAGGAAGAAGGTTTTAACAATGAGGGTGGAGAGACACTGGAGCTGGTTGCCCTCATGTGGATGTTGTGGAGAAGTTGTAGCAATTCCATCTCAGAAAGTATTAAAGGCAGGTTGAACAGTGTTTTAAGCAACCTGGTCTAATGATAGCTAGACTAGATGGTATTTATAGGTTCCTTAAAATCCAAATGGCTCTATGATTCTTTGAAATTAGCTTGAACCCTAATGGATGAGCAGTGAATTTTCTCAGTGGACTTCAACCATCTGATGCAGGTTTTTTGGTTGCAAAGTTCTTAAATATTTTCCTGGTCGTGATTTATTAGCAGTCTTCCATGTTTGAGGCTTGTATGAGACAGCTGGAAACAATATGATTTTTATGAACTTGGTTCATCAGAAATAGGAGTATACAAAGGTAACAGAGAGGGAATGGTCCAAATAGCTGATCTAACACAAACAGTACTTTTACCTTACTGGTTTATATAGTTATTTTTCTGATTGTGACTTATTGCTAGGAACAAGACTTAACACCCTGCTAAGATTTTGTTGATGCTTGTCTGTGTAGTCTCTTCAGATACAGTTCGTGTCTTGATATATTGAGTGTTAAGAGCACCAGTAAAATACTGGTACTGTGTTTATGGGTGTAGTAGTATTTCTACATTAAGCTGATTTCCTGAAGGTTTATTGATGCTGTAAATTTTTTCACCGGATGATTTCTTGCTGAACAGTTCCTTGAATAAGCAGGAAAAAACAATCCCCAAAGCAAAGCAACTGCTGTCAATAAACCTATGGAAAGCATTCCTTGCTTTTGTATGTGCACTGTAAAGATATGGAACCACAAATTTTAGAATACTTCATGGTTTTTGAGTCTTTGGTTATTCGGTGATGTTGCATTGTTAGATCAGGAAAAAATCTTTTGATATTGTACTTGATACCTACTTGAGCTGTAGGATTTGTGGGGAAGCAAGTTGCTGATGATTTGAATCCTTCAGACGCTTTATCGTGTGAAAGTGACTCACTTTTTTTTCAGGTATGTGTTTAGCTTAAAAATATGCAAATATTTTCAGAATTTGGGCCTTGCAAGGTGAAGTTGGGTAGCTGCCAAAGCAGTGGCCTCTTTCCTTGTCCCAGACTGCTGTGGAGGGGATGAAACCATATGGTTAACTCTGTGGGTTACCAGTCCATCTGAAGTGTAGTTTTTCTCATTCTTCAGTAAAAAAACATGTAGCTGCTAAAGTTAGTGGAGAAGGAAGAAGGCAACAGCTAGGCCACAGTACTTCTTGTTTGAGATGAGGGGGCCATTATTATAAGCGTGTTTTAAGCACAGTGTTGAAGAAATTTTTGACACTATGTTCTCATCTCCATTAGGTAGGTTTATTGGCCATCTCTCGTGTGGCAGTCTGGACAAATAGCAATGTTAAGGTCTGGGGTCTTGCTCTTCATTGGTTCATTATTTGTTACCAAGTAGTTGCCATGTGGTCATCTTCTCACCATCTTAGGTTGGTTTAGGTGGGAGTTTCTGTTGGTTTTATAGCCCATGTTGAAATACGGTTGTTACAGTTCATAAACCACAATCTATGGGCCGTCTACTCTAGCTATTTATTTGAAAATAATATTTAAGTTGCTAGGTTTGTCTTTACTAACTATTATTAATGTTCAGATTTTTAGCTCCAGGTTTTACTACAATACCTCTTCGACTTGCACAACATAGCCTTACAGTTCAGATAAAGTTCAGCTTGCATTGTAACAATTCAAGCTACTGATATCTACTTCCAAATAATGTAAAATTTTCAACACTAAGGTAAACGGTATGTAGATGGGGTTATATTAGAGAGCTGCTGTAAGGGCCATTTTGTGGATAGTTCCTGGAGTAAGCTGTCCAGTTTGTACCTGTAAACTTAAATTAGATGTTCCTTGAAGTAAAAGTGTTTATGCAGTCTTGTAGAAGCACAGCAGAAACTTCAGGTAAAAAGATCTTTCTGCAGTTCTGATTTATAGATGAGTTTTGTTTATGAAGCTGAGGCCTGGCTCATATTCAGGCTTTTTGCTGTACTAAAGTAAGTTTGTCTGTTCTTTTTTAAGCCCTGGTATTGTTAAAATCTGTCAGACTTCAAGGTTTTAAAATACAAAGAACCATTTAGGTTCCTCTCCTTTTCTCCAAAAATGTCTGAGAGGTGTCATTCAGTCAGAAGTTTGACTGGAAGATACACTTAATTTTTATGCAATTAATGTAGGCCCAGATTTCATTTTGAACTCTCAGTTGTGTCATTTTCATCCCATTTTCTTGCTGGTTAGTAAGCATGCTGTGTGTTTCTCTGATAGGTGCAGAAAAAGGAAAAGCTGAGGGAGCTTTTCTTGCAGAGTGTTACCATGCTTCCTGATGATTACTAGATATCTAAGTTTTCACTAGGTATGTGGAATTGAGGACAGCATTCCCTGGCTGAGCATTGTGGTGGGGAAACCAATAAGGCTGACTGGGCTGGGGTATGGAAGGGGACACCAGAACTCAGACAACACTAGCAAACCTATGCTAGTTGCAGTTTGACAAGAGCATGGATTTCTTGACAAGTAGAGGAAGCAGGAGGAAAGGAAGGAGAGAAGTTCAGGAGGCATTTTACCTTTTTTTTTCTGCTTTAGTGACTTTAGGCTGCTTCCTGGCTAGAATGTGTTCCATCACAACACCTTAGCTCAGTATACTCCATGCTGAGGAGTTGCTTTAATTATCAAAGTTGTGTCCCATACCATGCCGCTGAAAAATATTAGCTCTTCCTAGAGTGTAATAAATTCTTTCGACAACTTGAGTTAAAGAGGATACAAATCCATGGGAATTCAAATTTGTTGGGGTTTATAAAAAAGGAGTGGAAGAAAGAAGGGAAGAATGGCAATCCTAGTATGAATTGTATACAGCTAGCATACAATATATCATGTTTCTTCTTTGTGGTCATATATGCACACATAGGGGAAAAAAAAGCTTAAAAATACTATAATATACTTAATTTGCAACCTTGTTCTTACTCGACCAACCTGAGTAGCTGTATCTTTTAGTGAACTCACCTCTAACTTTTCTGTTGTAACAGAAGTATTCTGTTTACCCATTGAGTAACTTCTTCATTTTTGGGAGAAGAAGAGAGAAGAAGAGAAGAAGAGAGGGAGTTTGAAAAGTTCTTGAATTAGAAGGCACATCTAAAATCTAAATAATGTGCCACAGGTAGAGGAACACTGTTGACTAGCACATTATAATAATCTGCAGGAGTGGTTTGCATTATTTTGTTGGAAGTTGAGGCTCCTAGATCACACATAATTTAACCTCCCTTCCTTGTATCTTTTCAAGTAGACTAGCCATCCATGACTGTATCTCACCAGATATATATTTGTACGTTATATATCCTCCATTCTACTCATAGGTTTTTTTTAAAGGGAGCAGTTAATTAAGAGTCTAAGCTTGATCCAATTCAGACTTTGTTTCCATGCATTTCCTACTTTCCAAACTCTAGTCTGCAAATCAAACACTTAGCCCAGAACTTGTCTGATTCATGCAAGTTAGTAAGACTGAACAGCTTCACTCTAGATAAAGTAGGTTTAATAGTACAGGTGTTAGACACAAATTATTTCTTTATGAGACTGGTGCTGGAGAGTCAGTGAATGTATTAATCAGTGTCATTCACTTAAGCAATGAGATACTTCCAGTAGTGCTGAAGTTACTGAATTAAAAGATTTGAATTCACACCTTTTTCCCTTGGACCAGCATTGTGTGTGTTTGGATGGTTTAAATTGGCAAGCATGATGCAGGCCTTTCAAACTTGATACTGATTCTCTTTATTACAATGCAGAAGTTAAAAGAAGCCATAAAATTCTGAAGATTCTTTTTGCTGTTCAGTTTAATGTGGGGGTTTAGAAGAAAAACAGCCCCTTTCCTGTGTTAGCTGGGGGAATGCAGCACTCTTTCTTTCTTGCCTGTTCCAAAAGAACGGATGTTTTTCCTGGAGTGCAAGTCATAATATTAAGCTGGGTATCTCAATTTATTTGAAGAAGGGCGTGCAAAAGAATTTAACTGTGTTTACAGAGGTTATATATACATACAGTGCATCAATTGAATGGCATTACTCTCTACCCTGTCTGATACTGGTAGTGGTGAGGGGATGCCTGATCTGATGTTTCACGTATGCCTGCTGTGTTTTGGTGGTGTCTCAGCATAAATTGAAGCTACTCTTTTGTCACCTAGGTATTAGAAGCTGTGAGTCTGAGAAAACCAACTGACTGTTAAAAAGTGCCCTGTTACTTGCACAATGGAAATTGCTTTGGATTGTGGGAGAGAGGAATTTCAAACTGGGATTAGGCTTGAGAAAATGATGGGCATTAGACCTCACAGTTGCATCTCCTGAACACAGTAGCAAGGAAGTGCATTTGGGAAGGTGCTGTGGACAGCGGCCCGTGTCCTACATACTGCCCTTTATGTAGGAATCTTGATGGCATTTTCCCCACTCTCAGTCAGCTTTGCAGTGATAATTCTTCAGTCAGAATTAAAGCTTTGATTGTAGTAGCGCTAGGTTATGCTAGCCCTGCAGTGCAGTTGGTCTTGAGTTGGTCTGAAATTCCCTGTAAATTTGGGGATGTGAAGGTAGTTTAACTGGGTTTGTATCTACTCCCTGCAGTCAGTGCAATGCAAATTAGCTTTTGTTCCTTTCAGTCCTCGGGCTTCTTTAACGGTTAAGCAACAATTGAAAAGTCTTTGACACAGACTAGAGAGCTGCTGAGGTCATCTTTTGAGATTCTGACTCTGATCTTCTTTACAGGTAGGTGAAATGTGATTAACCTGTCTTCAGGTTTGTCTCAGTGAAATCTGTCAGAAAGAAAATGTTTTAAAAACATAACTCAGTTATTAAAAACTGCTTTTATATTTTATGTGTATAAATACAAGAATATTTTTAAGATCAGAGAAGTCCTACTTTCCTGACCATTTAACTCAACATTATAGATTGCACTGTCATGAAGCAGAGTTTTTAGCTGGTAGTCTGCTGCGTCAGTGTCTTCAGATCTGTTACCTCTGCTGGCCCATTCAAGGGACTGTATTATCAATGCTGTCTTTGATGTAAACGCTTTTCCAAAAGCAGCTTTTGGTGAGGCTGTTGGTGAGGTCAGTCAGCTCACTGATGCAGAGCAGCCAGGATATGTGTAATGCCTTTACTTCTTGCAGTTAGGGATTGTGTCTTATATCTTGTTATTGTACTGTAGGGTATTAGTTGACTGCAAATGAAGGAAATATGTCATAAAAGCCATGAATAATCCTGTTAAGAGGAAAAATAAAAAGAATTTAAAGGAAAACATTGGCATATTCTCTGCTAACTGCAGAACAGATTGGTTGGTTGTCTGCAGAACAGTTGAGTTTGATTGAAACATGTAGACAAAACCCAAGCTAGATTTTTTTTTTTTTTTTTTTTTTTTTTTTTTTTTTTTTTTTTTTTTTTTTTTTTTTTTTGTAATTTGGATATTGTTAGAATTGAAGGTATGGCATCATGAAAAATGATGAGCTGCCCAGATGTCTTATGTTGCATTAGCTAATTGGAAGCTCTGCTACTGGAGCTATGTTGCTACTGCTGGTATCTGTTATAGCTAGAACAAAGTCAGCTTATCATTGTGATGGTGCATGCGATCATGGTTCGTGAAAAGCCTGTAAAGTATACAATGTAGCCTGTAATGCAAGATCCACATTTATGAATTTTAATTTGTTAGGGAGTAAGACTTAGGAATGTAACCTCTGGAAATTTCTTTCATTATCCACATGTGTGGATGCCCGAAACAAGTTTATATGTATTTGTTGTAGTTTGGCTGAACTTAACTGGTTTTTTGTTGCCTGTTTTCTTATTTTAGACCAATTCAAAAGGTTGTATTTTACATCAATTCTGCCTCTGGGGTAATGATCAGAAAGATATCAAGCTTTACCTTTAACACTGTGTTCTTCTGCGTTTTGTAGCTTGCTTTTGAGCTTGAACTGATTCCAGTTCAAGAAAACATGTGGAGTGCTTCTAGTGAAACACTTGTGGTTTGTGTAAGTCTAAATCAAGTGGGAGGGGAGCACTGCATATTTTGAACAGTTTAAAACTGGTTCTTTTTTTCCCTTTTCACCTTGAAACTTCAACTGTGTAGTGATTTCTTCTTTGCCTTCCCTTCCTACAAAAAATATACAGTATGATCATGCACTATTGCTGTTCAAGCCAATACAATGACTCCTACAGCAAAATAATATTTTTTCTGAAGTGCTAGCTAACTCAGAAAGAAGCTTTGTAAAATATTTTCATGTATTCTTTGGACAGAAGTCTCAAGACAGGGGTAAGCCTTTGTAGGTATTTACTGTCCTGTTTGTTCCGAGGCATAAAGAAACTTGTATAGAAATATTAAGCAGGCAGAAATTCCATTACAAGAAAACAGGACACAATTAAAACTTTGACCTTGGAATTTTCCTCTTTTATTCTTAATTTATTGCTGGAATGAGGGTGCTGGTTTGTGATTACCCAGGGTGCTGAAAATGTTCTGTAGTACAGTATATAAACTTGAATTGCGTATCTTCTCCTTATTTTTGTATGTGCATATGTACTTTACTGCATTTGTTTGTTTTGGATTGATGACCTAGCTGTAGTTTTATTCTGTTTAAAATTAGTAAAAAAATATATGTGAAGACATTGGCACACTTGTAAAATGTCTCTCTGATGCTTATTCTGTTATCAAACCTAGCTGTTTGGCAACTAAACCTTAGAGAAATGAAAGTTTGCTAAATTCACCTTTATTTTTAGTCTTCACAGAAATTGGGTTATCATTTTAGTTATTTTTTTCTCCCTTCCCTCCTTGTTTTCCAGGTAGTATTGGTACATCGTTTCAATGCCACTCAATCCATCAAGATCACATTTGTACTGATGACAGTGACAAGGTGAGATTTATGTGAATGTTTCATTCACAAGATGCATATGCATTGCAGGGGTTTTATATATTGCTTTTACTACACAAAGATGTAGTGTTTTGCAGATACAGCAATCAGTTTTCAGAGTTACTTTTTGAACTGTCTCTATCATGGTAAGATACATATTTTTCTCCAGACAATCTTTTAGATATTTAATGAGAAATTTGTCTTTAGTATTGTGGTTTTATTTTTGCTTGTATTGCTTTGCCATATTGACACCCTCCGTTAATAAATAACGTCAATGGCTTAGCCAATTTCTAGATAAGGTAGGATGTCTTGTTTCTTCTGACTTTATAGAGATTAGAGCCTAGCCAAGTGTTCAAAGCTTTTGTTTTTCGCTGTTGTTTTTTTTTTTTTTTCCCCACAGTATTTTCCTGTTTTTGAATTGGGAATTGAAGCTTTTACAGATTGGAACTTTTTGTTCAGTAGTGCAGCTTCAAAACAGCAACCTATCTAGTCATGTGCATGCGTTTCCCTAACCCTTTTTTGGCACATTTGCAGATTAGTTTGCTCGGGGGTCTGTAGAGTACTGAGTATTAAATGTTCAGTGATACTTGGATCACTACTGTAATTGTGGTATACAGAAAGCAGTAATTTTGACATCAATGTCAAAATTACAAGGTAAAACCATCAACAGATGGCTTGTGTTTGTGAGACTGGCTGTTGATGGTTTTACCTTGAGCTTTATTGTCTGTAAATACTGTAAATTGATTAACTTTAGTTCAACATGTAATGTGTCATACATTGTATGCAAATATGACATGTCATAGTAAACTAACTTCTTGGCTTGACATGTCTGGAATGGGGCACGTATTGGTCAAATTCTAAATAATTTTTCTTGGGAAGTGAAATGCAGCCTTTGTGGTACTGCCTTAATAAGTGCATGAATCATAGTGCTTTGAAACTCTGGAATAAGTTAATTTCATAGTTGTTCCAGCTTATCCTAGAGCTAGAGTAGTTTTCAGAAAGAGCCTCTTTTACTGATCTACTGCCTTACTATCTTTTTTTCTCCCTCTCTCTCTCCTTCCTCTAGTTTTATGGGGAGTTTTTAGTTTGTTTTGTTGTTTTGTTTTGTAGGGCTTTTAGGGGTTTTTTTGTTTGTTTGGGATTTTTTTGGGGGGGTTGTTTGGTTTTTTTTAGTGTGTGTGTATTTGTTGCTTGTTGGGTATTTTTTTTTTTTGGAGGGGTTGGGTTTTTTGGTGTGGTTTAGTTTTTTTAGTTTAATTTTATTTTTAGAGACCACCCTAGATTTGGTTACTGGTCCATCCTACAGATACTGATCAAACATGCTATCTAGAACATAGCTAACATTATTTTAAGTTTCCTCTTGATTATCTGGTTAGCTATATTCAACAGTATTCACTGCTTTGTTTTTTGGGTTTTGTGTGCTCTGCACTGGAAGATTCTTGGGTAAGGAATGGATGGGGGGAAATTTAATTTCAGAGCCATCCTAGTGCACCAACCTAACAATTTTCCTTTTGTGAATCATTACATAGAATACTATTTCTTATGTTACACTGATTGTCTTTCCTTAGTTTTATTTCATATCAAGGCAATTAAAACTGGTTTAAATCTTGTTGGAAAATCTGTTTGTTAGGTGCTTCACTGGTTTGGGGGCGGCTTACCTGGTATAAATTTGAGAAGAGTGGTTTGACACACCAATTGCCTCCTTATTAATAGAGGAATTGGGCCAGATGTTGTTTTTTGCATATTTAGAGATGGTGGAAGAAAACAATCTTTCTCGTTAGGGTTGATTCTGCATCAATTGAGAAAGGACTTGCAACTGTAAATTTTACTTAAGTAACCTAGTATAAAATGCAGAATCATTTTGTGGTTTTGGGTCTATTTCAAAGACATGTTTTTCCACCAGGTGTCAAGTTTACTTGGTAAGGGTTTTGATTTTTCTGTAAGAATATGTGAAGCTGTCTGATTGGATTTTATAGGAAATTCTAGTGGATTCCTTGATTAAAATAAACACTTGTTTGGAAAAACAACAGTCCTCTTGTCCAGGTCCCTCTGGATGGCATCCTGTCCTTCAGGAGTGTCAACCACATTACTCAGCTTGGTGTCATCTGCAAATTTGATGAGGGTGCACTCGATCTCTTCATCTGTTTCACTGATAAAGGTATTAAATAACACTGGTCCTGATACAGATATCTGTGGGACACAACTTGTCACTGATGTCCATTAGGATTCTGAGCTTTTGGCCACTGCCCTCTGGATGCCCACTGACTGGGGTTTGTTGGTTTTTTTTTTCAAAGTGTTTGTGTATATGGATATACTTTTTTAAAATCATAAGTAATGCTTCCTAAAAGTAGCCTGTACTAAGGTGCAGTTGCAATTCCCTCTCACTCCTTGCTTGTAGTCACATATGCCTAGATTCTTGTATTAGTTTTGGTCACAGTTTCCACTGTGAATTACTTTGAAAGTCAGGTTCTGATTTATTCTGCCACTACTGAGGGATACCACCTGTTCATTTTGGTATGAATATCATTCAAATGATACTAAATGCTGAATTTAATTGATTTAGTTACAAATTTATTAATTGTTGGGCCTTTTTGTATTAATTCTAGAAAGTTTATGAAAAGCATGCATTTAAGATAGTTCAACATATCTTTGATTAGTCAATAGGCATATTTCAGCAAAATAATTTACTACTTTTTGCCTGATTGTGCAGAACCGGTTTTTGCATTTTAAAACAAATGTAATGGTTAGTATTTGATTGGGAATCCACATACATTTTACAGTAGTTTCTCCACAAGCCCAGATGTCATTTTCTGGACAACAGCATGAGAAAAGTTCCACACCACACATGCTAAAGGAATGTTGCAATCTTAATGAAAACAATTCCCAGCCTTCCACCCCAATTACTTGATTTTGTTGACTTGGCACATGAGAATCTTGAATTCATGTTCAGTGACATCAGCAGGAAACCAAAATTTAAGATTTTTCATGTGTGGACTCACTGCATTAAGAGGGATGTGTTGAGAACATTATTGGTAGTACTAAGAACTTGTCTGATTTTGTAGCACCAAAAGCAGTGTTTCTTGTATTACAGAGAAATCTAATATAGAACCGGTATAAAATACATTTCCCATTTTACTTGGTGTAGTAAAGTGAATAGAATTGAGATTTATTTAAAAATAACTGTTGCTTTGGTGGTGGGAGCTTTTAAACCTCAGTGTGTGAGTCAGGACACCATTTTTTCATGTTTGTAATTTTTTTTTATTTTTGCTTTAAAGTATAAATATTAAATTAAAGAACTGATTAAGTTTCTTTATTGGGCACAGCATTTAGGGAAAGATACTTGTAAGAAGGAACTGGTATTCCTTAGTATATTATTTTAATGCTGAAGCAGTGGATTCCTACTAGGAATTAGAGATAGATCTAACCCTACTAGGGTTAGAGATAGATGTCTATGTACTCTCCAAGTATATCATCCTGCAGAACCTTTCAATCATATTAAGTTTATTTAGCTTTTAAAATACTTTTTTGTCCCTTGGGTGTCTGTTTCACCAGTGGTGTGCTTCCATTAAAGAATGCTAATTTATCTTGAAAAGAAAGTCCAAAGATGCAACCCTTCACTACTATTGCAACATCTCTTTTCACAGATCTCATCAAGTTATCTATTTCATGCAGTTAAAAACCAAATTTGCCACCTAGTAGTAATGACAAAAAAAAATCACTGTGGAGCAATCCACTGGAATTTTTTTTTCCTAGTACTAAGGGGTTGGTAATTATACTTTGCTTTTCTCCTTTTTAGCTTATTTTCATTTATTTTACTTTCACAGTATGTAAAGAATTTATTTTTTTTTTCCTTTTTGGTACTTATGACTGAAATACATAGCTACATAATTTATTTTACTATTTCTAACCTTTAAATTTCCCAGCTATAGTTGGTACATCTTCCACACACATTTTGTGTCCCTGCTCGTGGTGACCCTGCCTTGACAGGGGAATTGGACAGGATGATCTCCAGAGGTCCCTTCTAACCCTAACAATTCTGTGCTTCTATGACCTTAATCTCATTTGCCTGTCTTAATGACATTGCTGTGGACATCAGGTACTCAGTCCGTAATACAGAGGCCTGTCAACTCATTAAAAAGATGTTTTCACAAGATGGGAATTATTTTTAAGTTCTAATCCTAAATTAAAAATTATCAGCTTTGTGTTCCACTTTGGATGGTGCAGTGTGTGGTAGCATAAGCCTACGAAATTCACACAAAGCTGAATAAAAAGTGATTCACAAATTCAGGTCTTTGAAGGACCCATCACATTTATTTCTATATGATGTATTATATAGGACTACATGCACCTCTTGTGGGGAATGTGCTAGGGGCAGTGCATAGAAAAATGGGAATATTAGGAGTAATTTCTTTTGTCCCCTCCCAATTCCAAAACTGGAAAATTTTGTTGTCCAGTTAGGTCAGATTCATTCTTCATAGCATGTATTGTTGTCACACCTGCACACCCTCACACTCTTAGTCCCAGTTCATTCTGTGTTTATTGAGCAGCTTTCCACCTTTTTCATTTCACCTCTGGCAGCTGCAAGGATGTAATTTACCAGTTTTCAACCACTTTTGTGCCTAGTGAGTCATCTCCTTTAGAACATTTATTCTAGTTTATTCTTTGTACCTACAGCAGATGTTTTTTGTTTTCCTGGATCAGAGTTGGGAAAAACTTTAATTACGCTGAGGTAGAGAGTGCAGGGAGCTTGGAAAAGTGAAAAATAAGGCGGTAATATCTTATTTGAGGAGAACAGCTCGAGTAAATTAGTTCTGTGAGGCTCCGTTTGCTGCCTTTGCTGATCAAGGCTGCATCCAGAGCAGAAGGCAAATCCTGTTTCTCCGGTGACCCTCGAAAGGGGGTTAGAGGCAGGTGCGGGTCGGTCTCCTCAACCCACAGAACCAGGGGACGCGGCCCCAAGCTGCGCCGGGCAGGTTCGGGTTGGACATGAGGAAGGATTTCTTCGGCGGCTGGTCAGACATTGGAACGGGCTGCCCGGGGAGGCGCTGGAGTCGCCGTCGCGGAAGGTGTTTAAGGAAAGACTGGACGTGACAGCCGGTGCCACGGTCTGGTTGCCGAGATGAAGATGGGGCCCAGGCCGGCGCGCAGGATCTCGGAGCTCTGTCCCGAAGCTGTCCTCTCCCCGATCCTGTGAAACCGAAACTAAAACGGGGCTGGGCCGGGAGGGGGGGGCCGAGCCGTCACCGCGGCGCGCAGGCGCGTTGGGCCC